>OMNZ01004682.1:4452-18993 GCA_900303255.1 Lesueurigobius sanzi | reverse complement strand
TCCACGTGGCCCAATTTTTATTATTATTTTTTTAACAAACAGCGCACCACAATGATGTCATCATCTTGCGTGTGTGCAGGTGCAGGTGTGAGTGCAGGCCAGCAGGGGGCAGTGAATATGCACTTTCATAATTATCCTAAAATATATATTTAGCATTGTTTTGTTTAAGAAAATACCATCAAACAAATAATCGTTTGAATAATCACGATTTCAATTATGACAAAAATGATCGTGATTATTAATTTTTTCTATAATCGAGCAGCCCTAGCCTCAGGTTTAATTTAGATCCCGTCTTTAACAATATTCTTAGACAGAAACCGGTCTACTACAACAACAACAACAACAACAACTGTAGACCAAAACTATTGCTGTCATGCTAATTTAGCTGGACAATGGGGCAGGACCATAGAGAAGTGTCAACAGCCTCAGAACTAAGCCCGGGGTGAGACAAAAGAGGGGTAACGAGCACTAATTATGTGTGAATAGGTTAAGATGTTTTGGCCAACCCTTAGCGCCAAGAGAGGAGGGACTTAGAAGTTACTCCTCCTACTGGTTTCCTCTTAAGAGACCTACGAGCATGGCAAGACTACTGATTTGCTGAGGAAGATCTTTGGATAAAGATCGAAACGTCCTACACTTCAACTCCAGAGTACAGATGAAGAGATGAAGACTGAAGAATCTTTGCCTACGATGGACAACTCCTGTACGACTGAGAACCTACACAGACATACAAGTTTGAGGTAATACTAATGATTAGGGATGTCACGGTTCAAAATTTTGGAGTCACGATTATTGAGGGAAAAAATATTATTAGATATTATTCACGATTATCGGAGCATAAGAGAATATAGAGCATTTCTCTAAATCTAAAAAAAGCTACTGACCAAACTTTCACAAAAGGCATTATATGTATCTTTTTATATTTATTTAATTGATGTTTTAGTTAAAAACCCATTGAAAATTTAGCCAACGTAAAAAAAAAGATATTTTGAAATAGATAATGTCCATTTAGTACTTTGGCAATGTTCTGCCATCATCATGTGAAGATGGATAAAATGGATTTGATCTCAGCGCATTGGATTATTTAACCTGACTTCATGTGTTTTTGGTGGCTTTAACACTGGATGTGGCTGCAGCTCACGAGAAACAACGATTTACCTTGAGTCCTAAAATTAGCCTACCATGAGCTTTTATAAGGTAGCAGTAAAACCGGTCAATCTTGAGATCCCTACCAACAACATTATTAAAACAACTTACGCTAATACAAGTGAAATACAGCTCTACTCTTCATTAACTTAATTAAAGATGCCAAGCGGGCGAGAGAGAGCGGGGTCTTGGTGGAGACCTCCTGGTGGAGCACTGTCGGCGTGAAATACAGAGTTGGCTGCGGTATTGGTTAATCCATAAAACACGCACATACAGCCGAGAGAGAGGGAGAAGGCCACCAAGCACAGCCACAGACACTCAGCACTATTTCACCAAACCAATTATCCACGCGGCCATAGCTCAAAGTGATATAGCACATTTTAAAAGGAAACGCACACATACACACACATATGCGCTGGCTATAGCTCAGTCTGATTTGTTCTGATAGTGCCAGGGTCCGGTGCGGTGGGTGGCTCTCAATCGCCTGACGAAGACGCACAACACCAATTTTACAGCCTTAAGACAATCTCCTGTCCACCTCCGAGCAAACTGAGATGGACAGAGGCCCGCCGCGGACACACGAGGGGAGAGGAAAGACATTAATAGATAGAATGGAGACAAGAAAAAGGTGAAGCAGGGTTGAAAAATGGAGTCTGAGTTGGACAAGGCCCAGGTGGATGGCCAAGAAACTAAAAGCATACGACCGGTGTCTACAAAGGGAGTTTTCATTTTTTATTCATGTTGCGTTTATAGGTTGAGTATGGGGTGGACTTGAAGAACAGTGTTTAATAATTTCCCCCTGACTACGGAGTCCGAACCGCGAGCCGAACCAGCTCATCAATGTGAGGGTAGATCCGTAGCCATTCATCATCAAGCCAATTTATTTTGTACACAGCATCTGTATGAGCCCAAAAAGAGGCATCACAGCAGGGTTGGGGGGATAAAGCAGTCCTTAGACTTCATGTCACAGGAAAAATCTATGTTAACTTTGTTTTTTGAAATTTCAATTGTCATGTTTGTGTTAAATAGAGTTCATAGTTTCTATAATGTGTGACAGCACATCCTCAAACAACAGGTACTTCCAGTGTTTCCCGGAGGAGATGCTTGGCCTTAATTCTCTAGTTTTCTCAAGGCAAAAAAAAACAAGAAAAACAATAAATTCACTTTTTGTGTCTTGTGAGAACGTTTAATACAGTTTAAAGATTGAAAAGAGGGAATACATGCGATTTTTACTATTTCTGTTACAATGACCACCAGTGCCACCATAGTCTTAGCAGAAATCAGTCTGGCCCACGATCATGAGCTAAAGTGGACATATGAGGGTTAAAGTTAAAGAAACATTCTTTGGGGGCCTGAGCATTGATATTTTATGTTTTATCAACTGAAATAATGTATCTGTAAAGGTTACACGGGTGCTCTATAAAACTAGTGCTGGTAAGGATTTGGCCTGGAGCGCACCTCGCTGCAAGCAGAGGGAAGAATTTAGTAAAAATAAACTTTTTTATACACCCAACAACGTAGCTACAGCAACTGTGCAGTGTGCACACGGTGAGCACAGAATGGCTCAGATCCAATGCTGGATTATGGGATTTAAAAATGTGGAGGACAGTTTTGGGTTCGAACAATTACGCAAATGAACCCAGGAAGTACAGATTGAAGCGCTTAACCATAGAAGAAGTCAACCAGGAAGAAACAACCTAAGTCAACAGCATTTCTCAAAACTGTGTGAATGAAGTGAAAAACTACCCCAGGTATTTTGTACGATCTGTCTCCTTTAAAATCTGGAGAACAATCTTCAGCACCACTCTGCAGTCATACTCTGTATAACACCGAGATGAAAAATAGAAATATGTACTTATAAGGGCATTTAAAAAAAAGAAATGTGTGATAGTGACAGTAGTGACAGTCACCTATGCATGACTTCAGTATTAAATAACAACCTGAAATGAACCGATAGTACAGGGAGATCAAGTAGGTCATTGTACTATAGGTATAGCCCCAAGAATCAATCTGTTGACCTTCTTGTAGGTGGGCTGGACTGCTCATCACTCTGCTGGTGCCATTGGTCAATAAAATGTAATGAGTAATCCTGATGTTAATATGACTAATATGAACTAGACCTATAATATACACTTCTTACTGATGGACAATGACAGAAAGACGATAGATCATTATAATTTACATGGCTGGTTCCCGGGGGGTATGCAATCATAACCCCTCCACAGGGACACACACAAGTGCACTACAGAGTACACACTGATTAACAAATGGATTTCATAAGTAGGCCTCCAGAGACACACACGTGTGTAGGAAACATCCAGCTGCGTTTGGTCTGTCTTCACACAGCTCCTGCACTGGAGCCCGAACAACACTATCAACAAAAGGCTTTACTTTAGCCGTGGGACCCAGTCTGATTTGCATACGTCCTTGTTCTGTGTCCACTGGGATTCCTCTGCATGGACAACATTTGCTAAAGTGAAAAAGGTAACAGAGAAAAGATGACGCTTTCCTGAAAAACAAGCAGCTACATCTATCACATGCAGTGCTTAATTTGATCCGGCTTTTGGGGGAACGCATTCCGGGAAATCGGAATTTTGAGCTTTATTGGATCCGGGAAATAAAATACTCCAACAACTTTTAAATATGCAATTATTTTGGGCTGTTCCCCCATAAAATCCACCCAGTACACAAGTGTTCCTGAACATCTGGATTTACAAATTAAGCACTGATCACATGGTTCTGGAAGAATTTGTGAATCTCGCAAAGTTACTCTATTTATTATTATTTATTTATTATTAGTTATACTATTTTCTTCTATTGACTATTTCATTCCAAATCTAATCTGAAGCATGTTGTTGTCTTTTTTTAGTCTTCCTTTATTCTAGAACAATTAACTGAAGGAGTTGGTGTTTGTCATTGAAAATCAAGTTGCTTTTTGTAATTTTGCCAAGAAAATGCTAAAAAAAAAAAAAAAAAATCTATATACAGTATATTATGAAAAACAAATGCAAACAAATTATTGCTCCATTTAGCTAAAGTAGGCTAAATTGAATGGTGTTTGTTTGCTAGCAAGATGAAGCCAAAACAAATGATTAGATGTATAAAATAGTTATATAATGGCGAAGGAAGTAGAACATACTATTTTTAAAAGACTGTGCTGAAGAGTGCCATATATTTAAGTCCATTAACGTGTTCTGCTTTTGAAAGGTGTATTATTTTCATGACGCCAGCCTGACAAAACCCTTTTGTCATAACACTCATGTTGTAAGTTTTTTTTTGTCCCTTTCCCCCTTTGTTGCCTTTCATTTCAGTCCCAATTGTGAAACCTGCTTTTGATTGTGTGCCCTGCCGTTTCATACATTGAGCCTTGTTGTTACTCTCTTTTATTATTATTGATAATGTATAATTACACATTAAGGCTTGTCAAACTGTCAACTTGCAATTAGAGCAAAAGAATGCACATGTCTATCAAAAACTCCTCGACAAGATGTTAGCGGAAACAAAAGCACATTTTTGAGCCCGATTAGAAATTTGACGAATACAGGCGCACAGCACTGACTGGTAATTTGAGTGTCAGACGTTGATTGGTCCTTTTGTCAATAGAGGCACCATTGTACAAAGTGACAAAAGCCGCTGAATGACAAGCGATGAAGAGCAACGGCCAAGGAGAGGGAGAAGGGGTTGGAATCCAAAATGGCCGACAACGGTTTTATTGTTGCAAACAATTAGTGATGAATTATTAATGAAATGTGAAGCTCGGGGGTTTGGCCGCGCTGGTTACAGGCGCTGTAGGCATGACACAGTATGGCAGCCGGAGCGCAGACTGGCACAAACACACAGCGGCATTAGGAGGTGATTAAATATTGAATCGGTGCAAGACGGGAGAGTTCTGGACGAGACAAGGTCAAAGATGTCCTCCCACACATGTGCCCACTGTGTACATGGCCAACGGGGAAGGATTGTAACAAGGAAACAAGAGCCGCGGTTTGTATGAGACGCATTTGCAAACAACAACAGGTTCGCATTATAGACATTACAGAATTCTGCTACAGTTGGAGGGCAGCGCTATGGAAGAGAAGCAGTTTGTAAAAGACATTTCCAAAAAGAACTTCGAGACCTGTTGTATTTGATAATGATTTGATTCAAAAACCTGCCATATTATTCTTATGTCTGAAAGTCCTGTCAACAAAGCAACTTTACACTGTTTCATGTGGATATACCCTGGAATTACAGCAAAACTAAGCTAAACTAAGGCTGTGTCCGAATGTCCACCCTAACCCCTAACTACTCATTTACTATACTAGTCTACTATACAGTGTATAGTAGACTATATAGAGGACTAATTTTATTGGCAATTCGGACACCTTTCTCTTCACTACTTTCTCCTGGCCGATGATCACGTGTATTCTAAGTTACATTACAGGACCAGTGGTTATTTATATTCCTGGAAGCTTATTAACTAGTATTTTTGGTCCGATTTCTTTGCAATGCACATGTATCTTCTTCGTTTATTAAACATTGACATAGCAAGAACAAATATTGATGTTGTTTATAACAAGATGAAAAAAAAACTCTTAACAAACTTCCATTGTTAATTGTACACATACATTTATAACCAATCAAACATATAATAGATTATATTTGGTGCCATGTATTTTCTTTAAAATGTTGTAGGAAACAAAGCAGTGAGGCTCAAAAATATGGAGGCAGACTACAGTACCATTATAGATTTTTAGAGCTGTTTTGAGCAGGAAACATTTATTCAACACAGCACACACTGACTAAAGCTGGACACACACTACAGGATTTTTGGCCAGATTTTTGGTCTTAGGCGGCGTGGCTCAATAAAAACTTTCTCTCATGGCATGATCTGTGGTGGAACTCCTCATGCGTGTGTATGTGTGTCCTCATGTCTGTCCTTCAGTGTGTGTGTGGTCTGTGCACAGATTTTTAGTCTCAAAAGATTTTAAATCCTGTAGTGTGTGGCCACCTATAGACATTATAGATACATATATTTTTGATAACTTCTTTTTTGTATGTTATGTATTTATTGTAGAAGAGTCTTATCACTCGCTGCAAACCAATTTCCTCATCAGCGAGCAGATAAGCCGTATGAGTTTGCAGTTGATAATAACAGCCCAGGGCTTTTTGGGGTGTGTTGTTATGCTCACCATGATGTTGTTGTGGATGAAGCCCTTACGGTAGCGTGCAGGTTTCAGATGGGGGTACTCCTCGGTGCTGGTGACCCGGATGTTCCAGACTCTCCTCCAGGCCTCATACAGCTGCATGTGCACTGGGTACACCCCCGAGTGATGAGGGGCCACGGCGTAGCCCATGTCCACAGGGATGTTGTGCTCCTGGGCAGACGGGACACCACATTAGGGCTGTATTTGTAAATACACTTCACAAACACATTTGACCTTGTACGAAGGCAGCCTTGTTATTTGTGGCCTTCAGCGGCAATTTAAATAATGTTGGTGTGAACACATTTGACTGTGACGGTGGGTGCTTCCATATGTTTTCATTAATTCAACAGTAATTATGAATGTGGGCTTTACTCAAGGCAATCTGAAAGAAAAAAATAACAGTCTAAGCTTTTTTTTTTTTTGAGTGGGTGCGCTTGAGATTCAATTTCCACTCCACCACATTGAACTTCGATTGTGTCCTTGAGCAAAACACAGCTACACATTACTCCCGCTGTCTAGGGCAAGGGGGACTGCTACATGTCCAACTGAATGAGGAGCTTATAATCAGAGTGCTAGTGAATTAACTAACTAGTGTTTCTAGAGAAGGCAATTGCACATTTCACAGCACCAAAATGGGCAAAATTAAATAAAAAAAAAGAAGCTTCCCTACCACCTTCTGGCCCCCAAATTTTGTGTGTGTCGCTGGAATATTTCAGATTCTGTAGATGTGAAAGGTTTTCTGAGGTTGTGATGTTTATGTTATCTGACCAGCCAGACTACAGTCTTTACCTATTCTATCCAAAAAACATAGTCTGGGATGTTCAATAACACTTAATAACTCCGTATCAGTCTAATGTAAACTGAATAACCTGTTCCTGGTATGTCCACACTCACATTTGCTGCTAATGTTATGTAATTCACCATTTACCATTTATGCTGCTGTCTCGTATTGTGTTAAGTTACTATTTTATCACATTTTGTATCTTATTCTATTTTTATGCATGCCTTATAGTTATATCCTTTTCATTTTTCCATAGTTTATTATTTATCTTTATTACAATTTTATGTTTCATGTTGCACGAGTACACCAAAGAAATATCCTAGTCTGTGAAACCTTCATTGACAATGGCAATAAACTCTATTCTGATTCTGAGTCTTATATACGCAAGTTCAGAAGTGTGTGACTCACACGCAGGTTGTCCAATTAGAGAACGAAACGCAGGGGCTGTCCATATCAACGTAAAGATGAACTGCTTAAACAAAAAAGGAACGGCGCCATCTTCTACCAAATTAACAGACAAAGCACTAATGGTTCCGTTTGCTCTGAGTAATATGGGATATTTAAGATAAACTGTCTTCTTCTGCATGTGACTGGATAAATTATTAATTGTGAGCAGAGAGCTAGACCCTCCTGGCATCAAAAACTGAAGTGGATAGGCTAATGTTTATAATAACAGAACTGTGAAACTAAGGCCTAGTAAGTAAACACTCTTTGTCCTAACCTTGCACACAGAACATGTGCTTCGCTCACTGGCCTTCAGGCAGGAATTAAAATAAAATGTTGTTGTGAATATGTCATGTGTGCCGGTGGATGGACCCTGGCTGCTTCTTCCAGACTGATGGCGCTGTCCTTGGTGCTGACACACTCCTACACACCATTCACAACAACAGCAGGGCATGATGGCGGAGCAGATGTGTGGTAGAGGTTAGGGATCACAGTTTACGACCACACTCACCTTCGGCAAACGCGCCCCGGGTCCGTCACGTTTTATTATAAGTGTGACGTGACAATCCATTACAGTCATGTGAAGCACTAACAGAGGCGCGCAGGTTCAACAATAGCACTTGACACCGTGCGCCGCGGATTAATCAGCAAATAAACAGGGCTGAGGTGTGGGGGCTGTTGTCAACCCATAGGACAATTTAGGGGATTGCCAACAACTTAACGATACAATACGGTACAATAAATAGTAGTTTTTATTATGTTAAATATGTTCAGCAACTGCAGTTAGTGAGCATGTTGTGATGTGTTATGAATGAACCAAGTAGGGCTGGGCGGTATGGCCGTGACCGCCCAGCCCTACTTATCGCGATCTTCTTTAGTTTAAATCACGATTTTCGATTTTATCACAATTCATGTGTATAATGTCTTTTAAAGGCGACTAAAACCATCCCATCTCTTTCTTCTTGGGTTTGGTATTCTGTCATTATTTAGAAAAGAAATGCATTTTGTTTGGCCAATGTCTATCGACAGCAAAAACTAATTTGATTTGGTGGTTAAAATGCAGTGTCATTATGGGACGATCTGATATCACTAAGTAATTAATGTCAAAATTGTTTGTCCAGGACCAATGTTACAGCATGACAAAAATTAAGTTTGCTCTAATTTTGGATAGATCTATGAGTTGGTTTGTCTGAAAATATACCTAAACCTAACCCTAACCTTAAAGACTTAATTTTTATCAAAGTTTTCAAAGCAGACCGTCCCTCCCCTTATCCAGCACAACTGACCCCTGATTGGCTGGCTGTAACATTGGTCCTGGGCAAACAACATGACATTGGCCCTGGACTCTTAATTACTTGGTGATATCACATCCTGCGTCATGATGATGGTCTTTAGCATAAAAAAAAACTGTACAATTTGTTGATTTTGAGGCTTTACTTGATAGTAATGTTGCTGCTTGTACAATGCATGTGGCAAAGACAGATTTAAAGATGGTGGGATTTAAGCGATTAAGATTGGAATTGATAAACAGATAGAAGGACGTGACTGAAGAAGAGTGAGATGGTGAGATTAATTTGAAAACAAATGAAGAAGGATTTTTGTGCATGCTTAATTATTACAGGCATATATTTATATAAAATCTAATACGGGCAATATTAGGTGTAGAACGATCAATAGCCTGATTGCACATTTACCCTTCCTCTAGTGTTAGCTTTCTTAAATCAGCCATAAAATACCCTAAAAACAATTATTTATCATCCAATTGTTTCTTACCTCTTGGTTACCTTGCTAGGCTCCCTTATCCATGAAAAGATCGCATGTAGATGCGTTGTATGCGGACACATTGAGGATGTTGTAAAACACAACCATTGGCCATCTCCTGGTCTTTCACTGGTAAGTGTAGGCAGTCAGCTTCTCTAGATTGTCCACTCCTCCTTTGTTTTTATTGTAGGCCAGGATGATTATGGGCAAAGAGTAAAGCCCCTAACTGAGGCTCAAGTGGTTGTAGGAAGATCTGGCTGTAGGCTGTTGGCTGATTATGTGTTCATGATTTCAGTTTTGGCATTTTTATTGTTTTATAATCTTGTATTTTAACTGGGTAGAAACTGACCCTAACAAAACAAAGGTCATAATTTCACCAGAGCATTTTATAATTTAGTAAAAATATACAGGCCAAAAGTTTGGACACACCTTCTCATTCAATGTGTTTTCTTTATTTTCATGACTATTTACATTGTAGATCCTCACTGAAGGCGTCAAAACTATGAATGAATACACGTGGAGTTATGTACTTAACAAGAAAAAGGTGAAATAACTGAAAACATGTTTTTTATTGTAGTTTCTTCAAAATAGCCACCCTTTGCTCTGATTACTGCTTTGCACACTCTTGGCATTCTCTCCATGAGCTTCAAGAAGTAGTCACCTGACATGGTTTTCACTTCACAGTGTGCCTTATCAGGGTTAATTAGTGGAATTTCTTCTTTATCAATGGTCATGAAAATAAAGAAAACACATTGAAAACACATTGAATGAGCCTGTACTGTATATATATATATATATATTTTTTTTTTTTGTTTAAATAGAGGTCCCTGACAAAGTCAAAAAGTCTTGATGAAATAAAGTACTTTTATGCATGCTAAACCTAAAAATGGGTCAGTGCCGACCCTAACACTAGAGGAAGGTTACTCAAAGTGCATCCATAACACAGTATAACTGACCACTCTTTTAAGTTTGCACACCCACAAAATCAGTAAATTGAATTCTAAAAAAAAAGACTTGTCCTGTGTTTTAATTATTTACAATCAATTACAATTTAATCAAAATGCTTGCATAATTCCCGTTTGTTGATGTAGCACCATTTTCATAATTTCCTGTAATAGCAACTTCTGAGAGCCGAACAGCGCTAATTAGGGCGAAGGCCAAAGAGAACGAAAAGAGTCGACAATCGCCATGAGCAACGAGTGTCCTTGAAGTAAACCCAATGGCAATCACAGAAGGAAGTCAGACAAAGAGGACATGGAGCAGACAGACAGAGGAGCAGACAGACAGAGGAGCAGACAGACAGAGGAGCAGACAGACAGAGGAGCAGACAGACAGAGGAGCAGACAGACAGAGGAGCAGACAGACAGAGGAGCAGACAGACAGAGGAGCAGACAGACAGAGGAGCAGACAGACAGAGGAGCAGGCAGAAGAGGAGCAGACAGACAGAGGAGCAGGCAGAAGAGGAGCAGACAGACAGAGGAGCAGGCAGAAGAGAAACGCGTGCGGCGGCTGTGTCTCACCAGAGCGAACTGCTTGTTGAGAACCATCTGGTCCAGCAGCGAGGACTCGTTGTGGAAGAGGTGCGGCTGCATGTGGCTCCACATGTGGGGGAACCACCAGAACTCGTCCACGTACCGCAGCAGCAGATCGTCGCCCTCGTCCTCCTGCGCCGTGCCTGTTTCGCGCACCCACAAAACAACGAGGACAAACATGCAGGAAGCAAATAAAAAGCACAATCAGCATGTGTCACGCCGAGAAGATACATAATGTCAGGAAACTTCATCAGCGCTGGTTCCTGTTAAGGTCATGTTGCTAAATAGGTCTGTGGAGTGTTACCAAGGTAATACATTCTACGCTGTACCTTTCATCTCACTTATAATATGCTTTAGAAAGAGATTACACGGCTTGTTATTATTTCAAATTCATCTTTGTTAGTGAGAAAATCGATATCTGCCCTCGCTAACCATAAAGCGTAAAAAAAAACCTGAATAATACGTCAGTAGACATAAATATGCTTGCAGAAAATAGTGTAAAAATCTATTTAGTACGATGAACTATGCCAGGAGTAACCTAATGCAGTTTCTTTTGTCATCTTGGCCCTGTAGTATTCGATCCATTCTCTATATAAAACTACGCGCCGCTAATAAATAATCTAAAAGTCTGCCAGCTCATTTGACTAAAAAGAGAGGTCACGAGCTTCTAAGATGTTTCAAGTGTGAAACAACTACAGGGTGCAACACTATTAATATGATAAGATAAGACAGTGCTTTATTGATCTCACGATGGAGAAATCCACATGCTTAAACACAGAATTGGCGAGTTTTGATGCTGTTTATGGCCAATTTGCACCGGTAATGTGAAAAAAAAAAGTCTTCTTGCTGACCACACCAATGCAAAGTCTGAAATGAGATCTTTAAAGGTCCATCAGATTGAGCGGGCGCTATCTCCAGAATGGGAAAGTAGGCAGATAAGGTTAGCGTACTGCACCTGTGTGGTAAAATTTCCCCGAGAAGCCCAAGTTGAAGGTAAAGTTGGAGATCTGAGAGCGCAGCTGTTTCTGAGTTTCAAGGAGAGCCTGCGGACAGATAAACAAATATCAGTGCTCGGAATATCTGCTATTTACAGTAAACACTATTTCAGTATAAATAAACCCATATGTCAGATGTGTGGGAGCGTCGCAGACCATTTCAAATTAGTGGTGAAAAATACTCGTCTTGCCATGTTTGTTTTTCTATTCTGCATGACCTATCAACTATACAAAAGAGTGACAACAACACAGCTTTCGTACCTGGGGAACATTGTTGCTTCGACTTCTCCATTCAGTAGTATAAGTAGTAATGGCAATATGAGACGGTTGTCCTGAAAATACCACTGACTCACACAAACTGACTGAAGGACAGTTCAGAAATCGCCTAAAACACAAATTTAAGTAGGAGCCAAAAAATGATGTCTCAAAAAATATTTTGTTTTGCTGATGAAATCTGTATGCATCAACTTTCTTGAAATGTGCTGTGCATGATCAGAGAGGGAGGAGCTAATGTTTATGTTGTATATTGAAAATGTCAAAGTTCTATCATCCTATTTTTTAGTATTTAGTATCTTATCTCTGTATTTTATACTTGAAGAGTTTGTTTGCAAAAACAGATAAGTGCCATTTACAAAAATCAACATTTGCTTGTGATTTTTCCTTTGTGTAGCTTGTTTTTTAATAACCAGACCTATATTAGTGGATCAGGCATATTAAGTAACTTGTTCTTCATTAAATTGATTCAACTTTAGTTTTACTTGAGTCACCTGTAGAGTAAGGTGATCAAAATCTAGAACAATTTGGCAAAGAATTCAAAACGGAGATATCTGATTTTGCAAATTAACTCTTCACTTGTAAATGTGTACATACTCACAGATATGTACAGTGTATTCCAGAGTAGCTATATCCGGATTTCTTTGTTTATTCTATTCTCACATTTATTATTTTGTTATTGTTATTTTAAGATTGGTATTTTTATTGTAAGATACTTTTCGAGCAACTGTGACAACGCACTTTCCTTTGTGGATCAATATAGTCTGTCTAAGTCTAAGTAAAGATTGATAGGATCATTAGGGCTGCACGATTTTGACAAAAAACCTAATAGCAATTTTTTGGTCTGAAATTGCGATTGCGATTCAATTTGCAATTTTAATATTACGTATTTATGTTGTATATTCATCATTTCAGTTTTGTCGAGGCGTGAGACGCTATGGACATTTTGTCTGATGACCGTCTTGGACAAAATGATTGCGATTCCCAATATTATCACCATGATAATTGCAAGATTTCTTATGGTGAATTGAGTTTGTTTGTTTGTTTATCGTCCTGGCCCTAGTATTGTCATCAAATTATACTTCTAAACTGCTATTATACATCATCAGTGTTTCCCACAAATTTGAAAGAGATTATGGTGGTACAGGTGATCTTCAAATCATTTAATCTAACATTCATTTTGAGACGTAGATAAACTAAGACTTTAACTTTATTGATCCACAAGGGAAATTGCGGTGTCACTGTAACTCAAATGGTAATCTTAGAAACAAAACATAGAATAATTAGTAGAAAGAAATCATAGGTATTTTGGAGTAAAAATGTAACATTGTACTGTTATATTTTAAGTTATCAATACAATTTTTGGACAGTGTAGTTAATGTTATGTGTTTATGTTCAGACAAGAAGCACATGACTTGTAATTTCCAATCCAAATGTCTTGCTTAGCTTGTTTTTAGGCCATGGTGGAGAAAATTTGACCATGGGGGGCCACCATAGTCTCTGTTATTAATGGGAAACACTGATCATTGTACTCATTTATTACATTTCAGCTTCATAAAACACTCGAGATGCAAGACAAAGGAAAACCCTCAGTCTTTGGGGTTTGGTTATTGCAGTATTTAAAATTTGATTGTGATTAATTGTGCAGCCCTAAGGATTATATTACAAGTACAGTATCTGGACTCTGATTGGTCAAAGTGGTGCTGTTACAACTCTCCCTGTATTACACTCATCTCTGGTCTCCTCTACTCAAGAAAGTGAATCATTGAGTTATCAGATTTTTCTCATCACATACCACACTTCTGTTCACCCACTGGCACTTTCTTTTGTTATTTTGACTGCTCTTGATTCCCATTCTTTGAACTAATAATACTTTTAATTGTAACTGCAAAAGTCAATTTTGACTTGGCTCCAAAGAGCGTATCCCATTGACTGCTGATGACACTTAAGTCCGTGGTTCCGATAGTCAAATCTGGATTTCTTCACTTTATTTAATGACTTCATTAGTTTACTGGCCTTTAAACAAAGACTCTGTAATGAGTGTTAACTAAGAGGAGTCGCACTCACACACACACTCTCACACACTCGCACACTCCAACTGTAATGCAAGTTAATGAAGGTCAGTGCATTAGTAGCCTCTGGAGGGTGGACTAATAACCCCACCCTCCCCATAGCACGCACACTTCCTCCCCTCATCACTCTCTCCATCCTGCCTTAACGCTAACCGAAGCCCCGCGTCCCTTCTTCCTTCTGCCCACCACACCACAACCCCCCCCCCCCCCCCCCCCCCCCCCCCCCCCCCCCCCCCCCCCCCCCCCCCCCCCCCCTCCCCCCCTCCCCCCCTCCTCCCCCCCCCCCTCCTCTCCTCCTCTTCCTCTCCTCCTCTTCCTCTCCTCTTCTCCTCCTCTTCCTCTCCTCCTCCT
>OMNZ01004676.1:4862-32173 GCA_900303255.1 Lesueurigobius sanzi | reverse complement strand
AGTTAAATTTGCTTGAATTCAGAGTATTTGACATTTTGACGTGCCAAGTAAAATTATCTGCCAATAGAACAAGCATTTTTCCACTTACCATAAGAAAAAGCACATCATTTCAAGTATATTTAGATTTATTATCTCATTTGAAGCACAAGAAGTTTCTTTTTCTTATATTAAGTGCAAAAATACTTGTTCCCTTGGCAGATAATGTTAAGCTGGACACACACTAGAGGATTTTTAGTCAGATTTTTAGTCTTAATGAGTCTGAGGAGGCGTGGCTCAATAAAAACTTTCTCTCATGCCATGATCTGTGGTGGGACTCCTCATGTGTGTGTATGTGTGTCCTGATGTCCTTAAGTGTGTGTGGTCTGTGCACAGATCTTTAGTCTCAAAAGATTTAAAATCCTGTAGTGTGTGGACAGCTTTACTTGGTAAGTCAACATTACTCAAAATAAAGTCAAATATTCTGAATTCAAGCAAATTTAACTCATCTGAAGGTCACTTTTTGCAGTGTGTTGACTTCTGCAGCGCTTCGTTTTCTACTTCCTGGTAGAATTACATCATTGTTCAAAACCCCAAACTGTCCTCTACATTTTTAGAGCCAGTGATCCAACATTTGATCAGTTCTGAGCTATTCTGTGCTCATCGCGTGGAGATAGCAACAATGTCGCGCTACTAGTCACATATTTAACGTGGACATATCATGCGTCCCCCTACAGCCAAGAGTGGGAATCACATGGTAAAAATAAACTTTGATTTAAACATGTGGCTTGTAGCGCATGGAGTTGCTGTGTCCACACTATGAGACAGAACAGCTCAGAACTGATCGAATATTGGATTTTAAGCCTGTTTGTAATATTTATATGCATGATATGTCCACTTTAAGCTCCTTTGAGTAAACAGATCAAATGTACATATCACGCATAATAGTGGCAAATGCTGTTTGGGCAACTCTACATGTGGATATTTCACATTTAAAATAATGTATATCAATGGATGAATTAATGAGCATGGACTGTTTCTAAACATTTTGTTAAGAATTCCCTCTTCTGGCAGCAACAGGAACAGACCATATCCAAAAGAAAATGGTTCATGGACATTAAAATGCAAAGGAGGCTTCTATGTTGAATTACAACAACCTGCAGTGGTGAAGCAGACAGAAGGAACAAAAGTGAACTGCATTACTGGAAACAAAGTTATAAAATGTGGTTAAATGATTTGTTACCAAGACAGATTTCACATTGTTAAATACTTTTCCTTGTTGCTGTCCAAGTTTCCTCATGACACATGTGCCCTGCAGGTGGCGCTGAGCTGTGTCCGCTGCAGTGTGTGTGTGAGACCAGACCGTGGTACACTCCCCAGTCCGTCTTTCACCAGGCCAACACTGTGGACTGCAACCAGCTGCACCTCCAGACGGTCCCAGCAAATGTCTCTGCGGACACTCAGGTCTGGTCAGGTCTTCCACTCCCAACTCTCATTTTGCCACCGATTTTACTTGTCATAATTCATTAAGAGGTACAAGGAAGGCAGGCCTGTCGTATCATGATATTTGCTTACTCACTTGGTGCCCACAGAGTCTTACTGTTATGAAAACATGGCACAGCTGTTAAAAAATAACCTAGAAATGACTTTGCGTCTGGCTAAATATTACAGTTATGCAGAGAGGAAAACAAAAGTAACGATGTGTTACAGATTATTACCAAATATTAGAGATGCACCGATCCAGCTTTTTCGCTTCCGATACCGACATGGTTTGAATATCTACCGATGCCAACAGATACCGAATTTCAGAAAAGTAGATTTGGAGATGACTTTAATAGTCTGCTGTCTCTGCACAGGTCCTTCTTCTACAGAGCAACAACATCTCGTCCATTTCCTTCGAGCTGCAGAGTCTGACCAACCTGACGGAGCTGGACCTGTCTGAGAACCACATCACACAGGTGCGCCCCCTACTCTCTGGGACCTTGACACGATGTAGCCTCTCCCATATCTGAGCTGGTTCTGCTCCGGTTTTAGGTCACCTCTCTGGACCTGTCCTCTCTCACCCGCCTGGTCACGCTGTATCTGGAGGAGAACCGGATTGAGGTTCTGCCAGATTTTGGTCTCAGGAACCTGTCGAGTTTAGAGGAACTTTACATAAACCACAACAAAATCAGGACCATCGAGACCCGGGCCTTCAGCGGACTCACCAGTCTGCTCCGGTACCTATAATACTGCTATTACTTGATAATAATGCTACTAATAATCCTACTACTACTACTTTTACTGTACAATTGTCCAATGGGTAGTTGAGAAAATTATAAGTTTAATATTACTTTTTATTTTTTTATTACTTTTTAGTAATATTTTGAATTAGGTATAATTTAAGTGATCTGTGTGACTTTGTCTGTGTGTCCAGACTACATCTGAACTCCAACCGCCTCAAGTCCATCGATGGTCGATGGTTTGACTCTCTGCCTGCTCTTGAGATCCTGATGCTGGGAGAGAATCCGGTTCTGGTCCTTGAAGAGGGCTCTTTCCAGTCTTTGCCCCGACTCCATAGTCTGGTCCTGGCTTCGATGGGTCTACAGTCTGTGTCCCCCACAGTGTTCACTGGACTGGACTGTCTCGAGAGTCTATCATTTTCTGACAACAAGCTCAGGTATGGGACTAAATGTAAACCAGGACAGCACCAGTACAACATCAGGGCAATCCTAAGCAATCCTCAAACCTGATAACTAAAGAAATTGGTACTAACCATTGAAATTTAGATTTGAAAGCTAAGCAGAGGCTGAAATTGAAATCATTGTTACAGGGTTAGAGTAAAGTGCTTAATTTGTCATTTGTAATTTAATTGTACAATGTAATTACGAGGATCAGAATTTCACCAAAGTTCAGGAAAAGGGCCATAATATTGAGATATATCCAAGCATTGTAATGCTCAAAATCAAGGTTATCCCCCAAGTTACCTGCTAACTCTCAAATCCAGGTTCATAATAGAGGACTGAAAACTGTCTGAACCGTGTCCAAAGCAGGACCAGTCCAAGACTAATCCATGAGTCTCTTTTGTTTTTGCAGGTCTGTCCCTCGAGAAGCTTTGAAAGCTCTTCCAAACCTGAAGTTCTTGGATCTGAACCAAAATCCCATCCGCAGAATCAAAGAAGGAGACTTCAAGGATCTGCCTCACCTCCAGGAGATCAGGTAGGTTGGACAGAACGAACCCAGGATTAGATCGAGACGGAACTTATTTCAATTTGAATAATATTTTTTCCTTGACTCTTCATTATATTTATCCTGATTTAGTTGTGAATATTATCTCTAATAGCTAACATACATCGGCGCCAATAAATACTCTAATGAGTATTTTTTTGTTTCAGTGTGAACAATATGGACCAGCTGCAGATGTTGGAGCAGAACTCTTTTCAGGACCTTCCAGAGCTCATCAAAGTGGAGCTGTGCAACAACCCTCAGCTATCTCATCTGCACCCCAACAGCTTTAGGTAAATTACATCACAGCCCAATGAGTGTCCTTCAAGGCCTCCTGTTCTCTAGCAGCTTGAGGTTGAAATGCGCCTTGACTGCCTAATGTAGGTGGAAATGTGCTATCTAAATCAAGACTATTTACCATTGAGCATCATCTATCGTTATAAAAATTGATTGATTGATTCATTGATTGTCCAAATGATAGACTCATGAAGTAATCTGTCCATTGGGGGCTGACCACTGACACTCAGACTTCCCTTGTACTTCACATACATTCATAAATCTTTTAATAAATTTGAGGCACTGTAGCCATTTTCACAAAGTTCTCTCTGTATTTTGTCCCTAGTGGTGTCCCGTGGCTGCGTTCGCTCCTGGCCCACAGCTCCTCTCTCTCCTTCCTCTCCTCCTCACTGCTCTCCTCTCTGCCCGCTCTCAAAGAGCTCTCTGTTCACTCCAATCCGCTGCGCTGCGACTGCCTGCACACCTGGGCTGCTCACCTGGGAAACTCCTCTCACCTGACGCTTCTGGACCCGGCCCTAACTGTCTGCCACGCCCCTTTGCACCTGATTGGCCAAGAGCTGCAGGAGGTGGTGAGGTCGTCGGAGGGTGGGGTCAACACTTGTTTGCCACAGATCTCGTCCAATGCCTTTCCTTCGGTTATAAACGTCAGTGAGGGGCAGCCAATCACCATTGAGTGCTGGGCAGACGCCGACCCCGCCCCTCAGTTTTACTGGGTCACGCCCACTGGAGACAAGGTACACACAAGCTCTGGATTTGTTTCAGGGAAAAGAGGGCTCTTTCGTAAAAACGGTCTTACTCTGTAAATTAGGCTTATTTGGCCAAGTCTGGCTTATTTTGTTGTTGAATGAATGAATGAATGAATTAAACTTTATTGTCCCTTCAAAGGGAAATCTGTCTTGGGTACATAGTGCGGTTTGGCTGCATACAGTATCCAACAATTGCAGCAACCGCACTACTGCCCTGGTCGACCGCTGTGCAGCGCCCGGAAGTGTTGTTTCAGTTTCATAAACCATCAAACCAGGCTCAATCTGAGTCGGGCTCAGTTATTCTTTAGAAACACTGCACTTTGATCACACACTGAGGATATTTATTACTAGTGTTTTATTATTAGATCACTGCAGCTATATTCAGAAAGAAATATGGATTTCGTTGACGTAAAATGTGGAATAAAAATGATTATAAACCATTATGTCTTTGTTCTTCATGTTAGACATAAAACCTGATTTATAAACACCTGACATGAGGAGTACTTTAATGTCTGGGTCAGACTGGGTCTTCTCAAAGTGTCTCTGAGCTTTGTGACGGTAAAACACATGTACAACTCACTTTACTGAGCCAGCTTTATGAAACAGCCCTCTGTTTAGTCCTGATTTAGACCCAGTTTTGTCTTAATTTTTTTTTATTTGTTAGGCCTTGTGTAGCCCAGTTTGGTTTTCTTTTAGTCCTACTTTAGGATTTTGGTCTGAACTGCTCTTAATGTATGAAAGAGTGATAAACCCTTCAGTTAGAACCAAATGTGACGTTTAATGCATTTTTAGTTTTTTGATTTTACAATATGGAAAAACTGTATTGCTCAAAGGGACTCTAACCATACTGTATATTTGCTTTTGGCCAGGTGAGCTCTGAGTTGGTGGCTGCACCAATTGTATCCCAGGAAGAGCCGTTGAGGCGCGGTCAAAGCGGCACACAACAGAAGAAGAAACACCGCGTTCGGGACCCTGGGGCATTAGTGATTGACTACGCCGAGGCCTCTGATACAGGTATGGATTAGGATAGGTGTAACTTTAGTCCAACTTTAGTTCATTGTTCTTCCCCCAGTTTATAGCTGGTTTAGACCTGATTTAGATCTGTCTCTCACAATTTTTTTCCCAGGACTAAAGGTCTGTTCTCTGTTCTCAGGTACTTACACCTGTGTGGCCTGGAACGCTGAGGGGGCTGACACCAAGAGCCTGTCTGTGTTTGTGGAGCTCCAGAGCCCAGGGAGGACCAAGAGCTCTGAGTCCAGCCCAGAGCAGCCGTGGTTGGGCAACAGTGCAGCCTTGCTAGTAGTGCTGGCAAAGGTAACCACTGAGCATTGTGTTTTAGAATCTGACTTGAAAATCTATCATATTACAGATATATATATTAATCTTCAGTTTATTTGCTTTGTCTGGTCAGGAGATACTTGTAGCTCCTACGGGTGAATCAATAAGCATGAACACAACTGGTTTAGTCCATGTGGTGTATGTAAATAGATTGTTTCCGTTCTTTTTTCTTATGAATCACCCTACAAAATGTGCATCTGGCTGAGCAAATGTGCGTTGACGGTCATGGTAATTGGAGAATAGTAAAGCGTATAAAAAATGATTTTGAATTAGCTGCCTTGAAAGCTACTTGTATATTTGAATAGATCTATCCCGAAGGACAGCATGCAGAAAACCCATTTGTTTTCATCAGGATCTGCCACTGCTTTGCCCTACTCAGCTATATTTACTATCCACGGCTGCACTTATTCGTCAAACAATTTAACAAAACAATTTACCGAGTAGCATTTCAAGGATACTGTTCTATTTTCAGGTGGTGCACTCTCAGTCAGTGGTGCTCGAGTGGAAGCTTCATTCCACGAAACATGGAACAGACCAGAACCAAGAACCTTCTCGGACTCTGCCTATATTCACTACAGCTACTGTCCACATCCACAACCCACACATCAGCTACACTGCCAAGGTGCTCTTTTACTTTTTAGACCTGGCGATTTAGTTCTGTTTTAGACCTTGTTCAATTTCGTCGTAAGTATTTCTGTAGTCCTGGTGTAGTCCTTTGCCTAACCTGTAGTTCTTTGCCTCAGGTGCCTGCTGATGTTCAGGAATACAACCTCACACACCTTGTTCCTTCTACTTTGTACCACATATGCCTGACCATCTCCTCGGCCCTGCCCCATTCGCCAAGCTCCGCCTCCTCCCACACTTCCTGCCTGAACATCACCACCAAGGACTCCTCCTTCTCCGTGGAGCTGGTGGTGTCTCGCCGCGGTGGTGTGGCTGTGGCGGCAATTTTAGGTTCAATGTTCGCTCTGTGCATCATGGCACTGCTGCTTTTTTACATGGGCCGTCGCAGAGTGGTTACCCTTCCCCAGAGCCACGCACACTCGCTAAAGAAGTACATGCAGCACGCCACGTCTATCCCTCTGAATGACCTGTACCCGCCACTCATCATGTTGTGGGAGAGCGAGACGGAGAAGGACAAGGAGGAGAAGGAGGAGGAGCATGGAGAGGAGGGGCACATCGACACCACAAAGACGTACATGTGGTAGCGACAGGGAGAGAAGAGACGGACTCTAATGAGCCAAGGACCTGAGCACCTGAGCGCACTGAAGAAAAGAGTGTGCACGTTTTTCAGTCACTTTTTAAAACCCTGCTCATTCTCACTGCAAACACTTGAGGCTCTTAAGATCTCATTTAAGTTCATCCTGAGATGGCAATATTGTAGCGCTGGTTTTAATCTTACATTAGCCCTGATGAAAACTCAGTTTAGCAAGTTCTCGCTGTATCAGCGGGGATTCTGGTTATAGTTTGTATCAGTTCAATGCATTCCACTGGTCAGGGATCACTAATGCTTGGTTCTGTGAGGAATCCCAGACTTAATACTTACCTGGTCATTTAAAACAGGTCATAGCCAATAAGTCAGCTTCAATGTGACGCATCACACAAACCATGACTGCATAGGTTTAAATGATGGTTGGTACCGAAGACTACCATGAACAGCTGAGAGGCAAGACTATAGAAACAGAAAGCACATTAAACTGCCCTCTAGTGGCTGTCTGTGTTTGTAGGTGATGAGTTGAAGTTTCCTGAAATGTAGCATGTCTTTTGTGAACTGATGTTTATAAAAGAAGCACACTCACTGTATTACGCAGTTCATACACAGTTCATGCTGGTTTCACATGCTCAAAGCATAACAAATCTTGATAAGAGCCAAGATCAAGGTTTAGACTATCCTGACTTAGATCATTTGGTTCTGGTTTAGACCTGGTCTGGAGCTATTCCCAGCCTAGTTCCAGTCCAGGTGTAATCATGTCTAATGCTGGTATAGACTCTTTTAGTTTTCATCAAATGTTTTTTTCCATGTTCAAACCTGTGGCCAAGCCAAACCTCTCACTGCTGTAAAAGAAGTCTCTGGTGGTCTTTCAAGGCTGATTTGGGTTCTAGGCTCCTAGCCAACATCTAGAAACATTCTGCACAAATTTCAGAGCAAATAAATGTAAGAGAGAAACTAAACAGTCAAATATTTTTGTCTTATTGGTATTTTTTTTTTTTTTTGTAGTTTTACTTCTACTCAAGTAGAATTACTATATCGTAGGCAGCCGCAACAACTCCTGTACGATTGAGAACCTACACAATAGAATTACTATAGAATTATCACTCACATATTATAAGGATTACTTATAATATATAAGTAATAATTATATAATGACCGTAAAAGATAACCAGAGACTTTAAAAGTTCAGGGTATTTTGTACAGTGTCTCTTTTATTATTGTTATTATTATTACTATTATTATTATTATTATTATTATTATTATTAGCACTGAATGAGCACTAATTGAAAATAAAACTCACTTTATCACATTTCTGACAGTGTTTTCTTCTTGTCTAACCACATTCTCCAAGAAAAGGTGGCTCCTTTATCCTTTCAAATTAACAGTAGTAAATTTAATGTATTTATAATTTTATTCTCATCTTAGTCTAAAAACACCCCTTAAACAATACAACAGTGTTTTAGGTTTAGGTGGTAAGCATATTATCAGAGTAGTAATAAAAAGATATGCAAAAAAATAAAAGAAAAGAACAATTTTATTACAAATAAATAAATGTCACCAACATGTCACTAATAACAAAATGTCACTATATATAATTATACAATATTATATAATAAGTATATGCAATGTACATAAAGAATCATGCTTTATTTTATGATAATAAAATATAATATTTAAAAAATTTAAATATCTGAAAAGCCCACAGAACTCATGGGGAAGTGACGTCAGCGCGCACGGTGCCGTACGTCAGTCTGTGTTGATGTTTTGTGAGTGGTGGTGAGGTGGAAACGAAGAGACGAGACGCTTTCTTTGCTTTTAAACCTACACTCAAACGGCTGGGCTGCCGGTTTCGTGGCAGACTGTGACTTCGGAGAAAGGTTTTTATGTGTCGTGTGGACCTCTGTGGACTGGTTTGAAGACACTAACACCGAATTATTCGATCCGAAAAGGGTGGACTGTCGTTTGAGTCTGTAGCATTAGCCGTTAGCTTCAACAGCGGAGCTAAGGCTAACCGCTAATGCCAGTGATGTTTTGATGGAAGAGTTTTTGGAGTGCTCGGCTCACCGTGTGTAGGACAATGTTTGTTAAATCTTCATTTTTAAAGCTGGGGATTTGATAAAACCAACGCAAGGAAAATTAGTGGTAATAGTCAGTAAATGGACACACACAAAACGAACTGTAAGCTCAAACGAAGAACAAGAACAACACTGGCATCAATAGGTCATTAGTGAATACTCGAGCGAACACGATCGCTGCCTTTTCTACCTAAACTATACCGACTTTATCACTGGAATCACCGTCCCTTTAATAGTGCAACCCTGTCTGTGTGTTGTTCTGTCGACGCCCACATAGCGTCAACCTGTGAAGGAAGCAGCTGATTTTGTGTGTATTTTATCGCGGAGACCCGGCGTGTGGCAGGGATCGCCTGGCCTGTCAGGTGGAAAGAAGCGGAACAAAACCAACCACTTTTTTCTGGAACTGCATTCTTTACGCAGGAAGAGAGCAGTGGATAGAACGAGAAATATTCCTCTTGAAAAAAGGTAACTCACTCAAAGCCAAGTCAACTAAGACAATTGAACACTTCCAAAACGAAGGAAACATAGTGGGGTTTTTTATTGAGTCACATGCCAGCACAGCTCCACTATTCAGTACACTGATTTTTGTTACTAACCCCATTGGCAGTGTTGGTTAATTATTGCTACATCTCTCCAAGGTGATACAGTAAAACACTCAATAGTCACCACTTTTCAATAGTGAGTATAGTCAGTAATAGCAATATTATTAACTATATGTCAGCTCAAATTGAATTATCTGATGCTAGTTTCTTTTCTTATAGTAGTTTCTTATAGTCAGACCTGTGTATTTGTTTTGACCTTTACAGTTTCGTTTGCTTCTGCTGCCTTCCTCAGAAGTGTCAGAATTATCTGGGTTTCAAATCTCTTAACACCAAATGACACACAGTATTGTATAATATACTATAGTTAAATCTATGGGCATTTTAGGTTGTTAATGTTACATAAGCCTATTATTGATTCTAGACTAGGGATGTCTTTATTTTCACTCCGTTTTTGAATGGTAAATACATGCCTCAATTTAAGTTGTGATTTTCTATTGGGCACTTTAAAAAGCTTACACAGTACAGTACATTAACACTGGATGCAAGGTGGGCCACATGTCTTAGCCAATGGCATGACAACGGTGCACTGATGGGAGCTGAGATCAAACTGCTAACCTTTGGATAACTTATAAGCTATAGCTGCCTGTGCTGCTAAACATAATTAATGACAAATTGTTTCTTTCTTTGGTCTCCACTCAAAAACGTCTTACATAAAGTACAGTATTCTTTTAATTAGTTTGAGCTGTACAGATTTCTGAGCATAATTTATTACAGTGTCACTCACTGTATAAACGGGAAGATGACCTGTTCATATTGTGAATGTGATGCAATAGCTACTCAGCTGTACATAGACGATCTCTTCTAGATACTTCATCGTTCATTAGAATAATGTTCCCAAACACATGATCAAAAACACTGACTGTGTTCACCAAGAGCATGAACCAACTGGGAGGGTTTAGACTTGCTTTCCAACCACTAAAGAAACAAAAGGGAGAGCTCCATTCAAACAGGAAGGATCAAATGACTTAATGTAGTAGTTTGTACTAGTGACAGATGGATGGCTCCTCCTGGAGTGACACATGTCTGTCTGAGTTGTATGACCTCAGTGGTACATGGTACATTAGAGTGCCATCTGGTGGTTTGAACAGTTCATTGCATTCATGCATTACTGGGCTAGTTGGATCTTGTTCAGAAATGTGAACTAACTTGTCCTGAATGAGCTTGTGCAACCCACTTTTAAATCGATAAATAAATAGTAAATAAAATACTAAATCAATAGTGCGCAAGGTGGCACCTCTGGGGCCAGGACTCCCCTGAAAAATCTAAAACCTTAATCTCAGTTTGTGAAGGTTCTCAGTCGTACAGGAGTTGTCCATCGTAGGCAAAAATTCTTCAGTCAGATAATCTCAGTTGGACATTTCTGGTGAAATAAATAAAAGGACCAATGAGTTTGAGGCGGCATCTTCTAGAACAGGTTTATAGGATTTTTACAATCTGCAAACTAAATGATTCTGTTATTTTACCTTCTACAAGCATAATTACTAGTGCATTTGACATGGAGTCACTAAAAACTTCTATTGGAAATGATAAAATATTGACTCTTATGACACAACACCAATCTGATGTGTATGCTCAGTGTCCAACCCCCTGAAGATCAGTATTGATCCCTAAACTTCATACCAACTCATGCTCTTCTTCCACTGAAGTCTAGTATATTATTCTCTATTTATTATTCTTCTCATTTATATAAGCCTCTCGCTATTGTGTTATCGTAGATGTAGGGTTGGGCCATATCATATATCGATATACCGGTATAAGTTTTGGATATTGTCGTAATTTATGATACCGTTGTGGATGTGATATAATTAGTGCACTCAGCTGATTTTGACTGAAGTCAGGACCAGCGACATGCAGAGGTCACAGCTAATACTACGCTCAGCTCCACTCAGAGCAGCATAAACACTGACAGTGGAGGCTTTAGGGGCAGCTGCTTAAAACGTAAAATTAATTGAATGGTGTACGTTGCTTGAGTAGATCAAATTTGCAAGGAAATTAGCATGGAAAATCCCAATAGGCGTAAAGCTGGGATTTTGAAATATTTTATCCATTGTCAATTATATCGTTATTGTGATATTTCTATTTTATATCGTGATATTGATTTTGGGTCATATCACTCTGCCCTACGTGGATACATAATCAAACAGAAGAGGCAGCAAGGTGGAACACTGCACTATAACAATAAAAGATAGATATTGTTGGTCCAAATTCAGAGATAAAATTGTAGATCTAAAGTTTGCAGTTTTTCTGTTCCGTGTTCCTTCAGAGTAGAGAACAATGAACGCAGTGAATGATGAGGTTGGTAGCAGTGGGGTTATCTCATTGTTTTTAAAAGTAATTGTAAATACAGAAACATACATTTCCTACAGCACATTATCCGCACATTTTTGCAAATATTCCACAAGTTTGTTTTTGTTGAACTGGGTCTAAAGTGGTAGTGGCTCAGTGGCTGAGCGGTTTCCCTCCAATTCAAAGGTTGGTTGTTCAATTCCATCTTCTGCCAGTGCACACTGCTGTGACATACTATTGCTACACATTTTTTATGGTACCAGTAGTTTCTCAACTTTCTTTTACAATGCTGTACTGGCCTTTTAATGGTACCAGCCCTACACCTGAGTGTCCGACCTGACCTTCTGCCTCCTCCCTTCACAGCTTGCACCTGTGTTGAACCATGACTATTCTCCCAAAGAAGAAGCCCAGTTCTGGAGGTCCAGATGAAGACAGTCGTGGCAGTTCGTCTGCGCGTCCACGAGCCTCTCCCCCTCCCTGGTCGTACGCCCCGCCTACCCCCACACCCAGTACCTCTCCTCCCCCCTCGGCCCCTCCGTCCGTGGGCTCCTCTGAGCCTGGAGTCTCCCGTGCTGAGCTGGGAAGCTGTGGGGGAGGCTTGGGCAGCTGCTGCTCAGGCCCAGGGCTCAGCAAACGCAGAAGACAGGCTGGAGGCTGCTCCGGGGCCGTGGGCTCTCTCTCTGGTGGAGGGCAGCCTGGGGTTACAGGCCCCGGAGCCAGTCAGGACCAGGAGGAAGGAGCCGGTAACAACAGTGAGGATGAGTACGAGAACGCAGCACGACTACAGGCTGTGGACCCTGCCACTGTGGAACAGGTGAGTCTTCAAGATGTAACACGTGCTCATTATGGTTTTGATCTGCTCTAAAGGATCCAGCTCGCCCCACATGAGTCTGTTCACGTTGTATCCCGATCCAGACCATTATCCAAACCCATGGCCCGACCTAAACTGAACCTGCACACATTTATTTTCCATGTGATGTAGAGTTTTCTCAAAAGAATAAGCACAACCTGCTAGAGCTTCATGTGTTAACATGTCTTATGTGTAGTTTCCTCAGACCGGTACCAAGTACACTTACCCTTCCTATGAGCTCTTGACATTCACACCGTCTCACCTCTTCAACAACAAATACCTCCCACTTGCGGATTGAATCGTCGACTGGAGTGAGTTGATTGAGTTGAGGATGTTTTGCTTCTATCAACAGAAGCTTCTTCTTAGCTCTTGTGGTCAGAAAGTGTGACAAGTAAACACAAGCCAGAGGCCTTTCAATAGGCCTCCATCCACAGTGTGGCTGTGCATCTCCATCTGAAAGCCACTAACCACACTTCTGATGATAGTTGGGTCAAAATCTTAGCGAGAATGGATGGTTTGAGCGAGGAGTAAAGGAAGAATAGCCCAGTCTCAATAGACACACACTGTTACCTCTTTATAATGGCCTATTGAGATCAAGGAACCAGCAGCCCCTTGTTAAGGTAAATTACCCTTCTGTCTCTGGCTCAGGTCAAAACAACGAGGTGCTAATTGAGTGAAACTGTAAACAACTGCAGCCCCAAGCTTAGACGGGCTGATCAGGTGCTAACAAAGGCAGTAGGGAGACAATGGCAGTCCTGTCCCTGCTCCTGGGAGAGGCTTGAGCCTATTTTAAAGGCCTCTAACTTGTGTTTCTGACCACAAGATCTAAGAGGAAGCATCTGTTGATAAAAGCGAAACATCCTCAACTCAATCAAACTTCGGTCGATGATTGAAGCCTCCCTACGATGAATTCATGTTAGTATGTTTCCAAAATGTATCCCAACACATCACACCTGCCCAGGTCCCCTCTGAACCCTACAGGACTACAGAATGTTACGATACATCCTTTTTTAGTTGTTTTTAAATCGGTTTTAATGTTTTTAGCAGGAGCACTGGTTTGAAAAGACTCTAACGGAGAAAAAGGGCTTTGTTATAAAGAAAATGAAGGAAGACGGAGCATGTCTCTTCAGAGCAGTCGGTAAGTTCCACAGTCATGTATAGGTCAAGTGTCTCCGGACCCTCCTCCAGACCTTAAGTATCTACCTCTGTGTTACAGCGGACCAGGTTTATGGTGACCAGGACATGCACGAAGTGGTCAGAAAACACTGTATGGACTATTTGGTGAGTGTCGATACATGCCCCAATTAAAAATATCCACCATTCTGTACATTTACTCTTATTTCATAACTTTTCTTTTCCTGTTATTCCTTTTTTTTTCTCTCTCAGATGAAGAACGCCGACTACTTTTCGAACTACGTGACAGAGGACTTCACCACTTACATCAACCGCAAGCGCAAGAACAACTGCCACGGGAATCATATCGAGATGCAAGCCATGGCTGAGATGTACAACCGTCCAGT
This sequence comes from Lesueurigobius sanzi, assembly GCA_900303255.1. Classification (NCBI taxonomy): domain Eukaryota; kingdom Metazoa; phylum Chordata; class Actinopteri; order Gobiiformes; family Gobiidae; genus Lesueurigobius; species Lesueurigobius sanzi. Next base: position 18,066 of record OMNZ01004676.1, on the reverse strand, counting down.
GGAGGTCTACCAATACGGCACAGAGCCCATCAACACCTTCCACTCCATCCACCAAAACCACGACGAGCCCATTCGCGTCAGCTACCACCGGAATATCCACTACAACTCCGTGGTCAACCCCAACAAGGCCACCATTGGAGTGGGGCTGGGGCTACCTGCATTTAAACCAGGGGTACGTATGTGAGAACCATGTAGTCCTAGTTCAGATCTGGTTTAGCAAACATTTTACAAACAGACTTATTGGCCTGAGAAGCAGTGGCAGCCAGCTATTTCTCAGTCAGTGTAAGGCATCTTTTTGAGACTTACTATTGAACCTGTTGAGCTTGTAAGTATTTTTTTTTTTTTTTTGTATAGTGCTTTTCTACCTAGAGAATGTACTCGAGGCACTTGGCAAAGTGGGTGAAGTGTCTTGCCCAAAGACACGACAACTGTGTGCACCTGCAGGAGCCGGGATTCAAACCCGACCCTCCGGTTATGAGACGACCCGCTCTACCAGCTGCACCACTATCACCCCAATATATTGTGCAAGTTGATTTCAAGGCTTTAGTGTTATTAGATGAAGCTCAGTTTAATCCTAGTTGAAACCTGGCTTAATCCAAGTAATGATCTGGTTCAGTTGTTGGAAGTAACTTCTAATATAAATTTAGGACTATTTCAGGTCAAAAGCCTGGGCTGAATCAGTTCTAAACCAGGTCTTAACCATGATCAAATATATCATTTATCTGGATTGTCCCTTATTGAAACTTGGGAAAGAGGATGGACTTTCTGTGGAGAACATATTGCTGAATGGATGGCACCTGGAAATGCAGGGGCACCCAGAGCTTTGTCTGGTCAGAGGGTTCGGCCATAAGAGATATTATTGGAGTAAATTAAATAGAAAAAAAAGACTAACAGAGAACGGCATGTGCAGAAAACACTGCAAATTCTGTTCATTGGTTTGAAATAAATCCTATTTGGACACATTGTTTACGTTTTAATGCATTCAGGAGGCCTGCAGTTTTGGACTGGGGGTGTTCAGCCTGTTTCTAGCCTGAACAGGTTGGATTAGCGGGTCGTCCAATACCTGAGAGGTTGATTGTTCGAATCTCCTGCACGTGCAGATTGTTGTTGTGTCGTTGGGAAGACCTCCACCAGCTGTATGCATGTAATGTGTGGTTTAGTCTGTCAGACCACCCCAGGGCAGCTCTACAAACGTAGCATGCTACCACAGAGTAAAGAGGGAATGCATAATACAAGGAATTGTAAAGCGACTTTGAGTGTCTGGAAAAGGGCTAATGCATTATTATTATTATTATTAAGTGTGTAGCATTATATCTCATCATTGTTGTGTTGCCTCTTGTTGTTGGTAAATCTAAAACCAGCCCAATCACTTCAATTTATTAGTTTGAGGTTTTCAAGATACATTTTTGTGAGATTGAAAATTTAAATCTCATGACTCTTCAAGGTAAAAAATAGAGAACATAGAGAGATAATTTTTTGTTTTATATACAGTTGTGGCCAAAAGTTTACATTCTTTAGCAGAATATCAGGGTATGTAAACTTATGCATTTCATAGAATATGAATGATAACACAAAACCTTTATTTCACTCGTGGTTAGTGGTTTGTGTGAAGCCATTTATTGTTTACGCTTTTCAACTAGAAACTAGCCAGATATCTCTGATCAAAAGTTTGCATATTGTGCATCTTTAAAGTTTTTTCAGAGAGTCCAATTTTGTTGAGAGTCCTGTATTTCATCTGAAGTGAGTTTTTTTTTTGCTCCTGAACAATTTTCCTGGCAGTTGTTGAAGGTCGTGTAAATGTTAGATCAGGGACATTTGAAATCATAATAAACAGAAACTACTCAGAAGAGTAAACTCAGTTCTGGCTTTTGGCCACAACTGTATGTTATGTGCAATACTTGACAGATGAATTTTTTTTTTATACTCAAGAATACAAGAGTTTGGTAATGGCTCTAACTATATTCTCTCCTCCTGGTCCCCTCCAGTTTGCAGACCAGTCTCTGATGAAGTCTGCTATAAAGACGTCAGAGGAGTCATGGATCGAGCAGCAAATGTTGGAGGACAAGAAACGGGCCACAGACTGGGAGGCCACTAATGAGGCCATAGAGGAGCAGGTGGCACGAGAGTCCTACCTGCAGTGGCTCCAGGACCAGGAGAAGACCAGACAGGTACCACACCTGGATGCTCTTTAAACCTGTATTAGCCCTTCTTTAGATCTCTAATAAAGCCAAACAGTACACCAATACTGAAAGATAAAACCAATATTGGTTTTGTAGCGAAATGTTTGAATCTAATTTGCTTTGTCCAAAGCCTCGTAAAGCGAGTGCCACCTGCAGCTCGGCGACAGCGGCTGCATCGAGCGGATTGGACGACTGGAGTGCCCGGTCTCCACGGCAACGCGACACAACAGACGCATCCCACTCCGACCTCACCACTGCCACGGCGAGCAGCAACAAGCCTCCATCCCCTGGGGGCGCTGCGCTCATCCTCAGCAAACCGCCTTCGCCATGTGCTCCAGGTGAAGATTAGACTGTACACAATAATATAGTGTACAATAGGTAGAAGTATTGCAGTTTACTTTGACGGGCTGTAGACCATTGTAAATATTAATCAGTATCAGTTTAGTGGCAATTTTGTGAAGAAAAGTTTCAAAAATATAACATGTTGACATTTTTATGTTCAAAAACTAAAGTGACATAAGGAGAGAGAACTCCATCCATTAAGAATCTGTTCATCATTTGTTCAATCAAATTTCAATTTCTTCCAAAAATTGACTGAAACGTTTGCTGTTGGCATGTAATGAAATGGAATCACCCAAAATTGCTTTCATTTTGAATTTTCAATCTGGCGCTTCAATTGAAAACTCTAATTCGAAGGCACAGGCTCGGAGCGTGATTTTATCATCAATTTTGACTGATTTGTTTTCATTGGCAGGAAGTTGTCACTGTTATTATTACTGTTGAGGCTTGTCCAGCGCTGATTAAAATGGGCATTATTCTGACGGTCGGGAAAAACGTTCACTGAGATATTCATTTGGCTGGAGTTTCATGTCCTGTGCTGCTCTTTTCTGAAGTTTTGCAAAATGCAGCACTGAGTTTGCCTAATTTAGCCAAACCCTGGAGGCCCTTATTACAGTATGGTTTAGTGTAGGGCTGGTCCGATATATCGGTGCAGCCGATATATTGGCAGATATTTGTCTATTTTTCAAATGTCGGTATTGGTCCGATAGGGAAAAAAATATCGGCAGGGGATTGTTCCATGTTAACTGCCGTTTGTCTACGGCACATTTGAGCCCACAGCAGCACAGAGAGGCAACTGATCTGACTGGGGCAACACTTTATTCAAATGTGCTGAAGTTATATCTCTTTATAAATAAAAAAAAATGTCCCCAAGAGGCATGTTGCATTTTTTCCAATGATGAATTTAGGAATTGAACTCGAAGTGAGTGGGTCTTGCTATTGATTTTAAATGTTGATGTTAATATTTGCAAATATCGGATATTGATATTGGCATTTGAAATTGAAATGTTCATATCGGACCATCCCTAGTTTAGTGATGCGCGAGTCGACCCGAAACCCCACGGTCTGGCCGTGCATCAGGGCCTCAATGAGATGAGACTTCTGGTGTGGGTGGGGCGGGTTATAAGCGTTCATATAACGTTTAATTGTGTACATCTGTTTTACTTTGTCATAATGCCAAGTTTAGTTTTATGATGTCGCTTGTTGTCTTGCTTTAATCACTGCACGAATGCATGCTCAACAACAGTGCCAAACCAGCTCGCGCTCTATACTGGAACTATTTTGAACGAAAATTATGAAACGGCATGAAGCAGGAGGACACAGATCTAACAGAACCAGAGCATGTTACTCACCTTAAGGTAGGCTGCTCCTGTATGGGCCACTCCAAACTCGTTTAGTTTGACATAAATAGTTGTCAAACTAAACGTAGTCCAAATAGTAGTCCATGATGAGGTAAAGCCTCGTGATAGTTTCATGCGTATGTTCTCATGGCGCCCACCCATTTGATTGACAGTCGTCTGCAGTGCGGTAATTGGTTCAGTCAGATTAGCAAATTGAGACCCATTTGTTAGGGTTGGATGAGTCTGGTTGGTTGGGCAGGGTTGCATGCTGTCAGTTGTGGAAGGTTTACCTCTTGTTACTTCAAACTTCTTACCAACGAGGAAGTAAATGAATAAACATCACCAAAAAAAACCTGGAAAACTATGTTGAATTTTTAAACAAAATGTTGCATAGTGGTTTGTTAACTCAATATTCATACCCAATACCATTGAAGCATGAGTAGCCTATCTTTTCCACCTTCACATTTGAAAATCTTTACGTTCCAGGTCCCAGTAATCCTAGTCGTCACCATATGGAGTACAGAGCCATCATGCAGGAGATGTCCCCTACTGCTTTTGGTGAGAAAACATTTAATACAGTTTACAGATGCAAAGAGGGAGACCAGAGATAACTCTTCTGTTCTTCCTGCAGCCATCTTTTAAAATAACTCGTGACTAAAATATCTAAAGATTGGATTCCAGTTGTTTCATGTGGAATCTTCCCGCTGTCCTCCTGTGCTCAGGTCTGACGGACTGGGAGGATGACGAGATCTTGGCCTCAGTCCTGGCGGTCTCCCAGCAGGAGTATTTAGACAGCATCAAACAGCGGCAGAGCAGTTCCAGCGCCGTGCACAGAGAGAGAGAGCCTTCTCCGGACAGCAGCTGATACTGACCCGCCGCTTCTACCACGACATCGCTACTACACCTCCACCTTAAACAGGACCCTCCCCCCACTCCACCACCTTCTCCCCCCCTCTCCCTTGTCCTTCGCCTCGACATCTTCACAGACCGCATCGAAATAAATCACCAAGCGCACCCTTTAGTTCACTCAGTTTTATCACTTTACACATGACATCCGAATTAGTGATTTTTGGAAATAAATTATGGGCATGTTGTAGTGTAAAATTGGTTTCTTTAAGAACTAGGCTTAAAGCTCCCATATTAGACTATATATGTGCTTTTTATTGGTTACGCCACAAAAACTGACTTTCCAGTACATTTTCCCCATGGTGGAGACAATTTCATCATCGGACAGCGACCAACTTAATTCAAGCGTCTTGATTGAAAACGAAAGAGTCAAATAAAATAAATTTCAACCATAATATGGGACCTTCAAGCCAAACGTTTGTAACATTTTATATTTTTAGCACTTACTGACCCCTCTCAACAGTTGGCAGCAACCCTCCTTTGACTTGACATTCAGTTTTGCACAATTTTCTACCATCTCTCGTTCTGAGAAGATAGATAATGGATAGTTGGTATTTACTTAGTGAGCTCAAAGCCACCTCAAAGTCTTACTGTTTATTTCTTAATCTCTTTCAGTGTTCATCTTTTGTTATCCATCTTTCAAAAAAAAAAGAAAAACGTGTATAATGACTCTTAAATTCTCAACCATGATAAAAAGTGATTATAAATGAACGGAAGTGTCCCCCTGAAAAGCTTAAATAAGCATGTTGATATAAAAGTCTATTTGTAAAGCTAGTTCCTTACTCTCCATGTCGAACAAGTGTAGATCGTTTAGAGAGCGTTTTGGCTAGAAAGAATATTTTGTTGATAAAAAATACTGACTTTAAAATCGGAATACTATTCTAGAACTTTATTGCTACTTCTAGACACTGGAAGTCACAAAAATGGGCAAAAATTGGGTTCCAAATTGTTGCAAAACTGTTTCACTTTCAACAATTTGAATGATTTTTATATGGAGAAACATCTTGGCAAAGCTCTCTTTAAAAGCTACACCTCTGGAAAAATGTAGTGGAACCATTCCAAGTTGGATGCAACTGGAAATGGTTTGGATGCAATTTGAAATGGTTTCTTTTTATTTCTTGGCCCTCCCGAAAAACAATTTTAGCTTGTGTCCTTCCTCGTTACCTCTTTCATCCTACCCCTTCATACTTATTTAGCTGCATGTGTAATGACCACAACCAATTAATATCATCTTAGAAAAACATGAAGATTAAAAAAGGAGAGAAATACAAAAAAAATTGTGAAACTTTCTCCTGTTGATTGAATAATGTTGTATTAATAATTATATAAGTTTGTTTTATTTTATTTTATTGTTTGGGATGAAAATACCTTTTTTTCTTGGAATAAAAGAGGAAATGTTTCTGAACAAAATTGAGTATGAGGTATTTCTATTTCATTTTGTGCCCGTACTAAAAGTAGGCTAGAATTTTACTTTATTTTTTATGCGTTATAATTTCACTACCTGCTCTTGTCACACAGGTGATTCGGAGAGCTACTGCTAAAGTCTGAATAACTGGTAATAGTGGGAAAGAAAACAAGCACTATATCACATCATTGATGTCATGGATGACACCCCAGATTTTAAGAAAAATCTCTGGTTTTCCTTTAATATTGTATTCAATTTTTTCAGGTATGTAATATGATAATAGTTCATTCCACCTGTGCAGCCTTGTTGGGGGAGCATTATTTTTTCCAAGAGATAAAATACATTTTTTTGCTGTTGCCATTGCGAGCAAGACTAATTTCTTTTCATGCTGGTTTAGAGATTTTGGTTAATATTTCTGTCTCCCAACAGAGCAAAGCAAGGCTCATTTGGAACCTGTTTTTTAAAAGTTTACTCGGTTTCGAAAAAATTTCACCCCAGTAGATTTTTAATTTACTACACTTCCAAAACATATAATAGATGTCTGCTCCCTCTGCATTACACCTTGGGCAGAAACAAGTTTTGTCTTATCTGAATCAGTTTCGTGGTGACTCTTATATATATTTTGTTTTTCTGTTAGTCCTCCGCTCTCAAGTATCTATACCATGACATGAACTGATAGTATAATGTAATTATTATGTTTTTAATGGCCATTATCCATGAAATGAACTGACCGTGGGTGGGACTGGGAGGATTTGGGCGGAATAGTGGGCGGGTGGGGTAGGGACGGGTGGACATGGGTCACTTTGTAATGTATTTATGTCTGTATCAAAATGATTCCAAATAAAGTAAAATAAAATAGTGGGGAAAGTGTGTGGAGGCTGCCATGTTGAAAAGAATTTGACACCTATAATAAATCACGCAATAAATAGAGGCAGCTGTCATTGTGTGTGGCCCGAAAAACACAGAAAAGCCGAATGTGTGACGTCATGTGAATGTAACCGTTCACTGGAGCGCGTGCTGCCCATAGTCGCACCTAATCCAAACTAACCGTAAACCTAAACCTAACCTTAAAAATAGTCAAATGAATGGGGAAAAAAAGCCCTTTCCCGTCCTGGGGAATATACAGCTGCCTGGTCGCTACTTCAGGTGTCCTACAGGTGGCGCTAAACACGTTGTCTGTCTTAGGTGAGGTGTCGGTTTTTGACCAATCAGTTTCTTCAACCTGCTGAACAAGGAAGCGACTGTTTAAAGTCAGCAACAGCAGAGAGGAGCCCGTAAAGAAGACGACTCACTCTGACAGAAATCCATTCTGATTATTAATTTGATCTTCTTGCGATAAAATATAGACTACATACATTATATATAGTCTGTTTACATATGACGTAAAATTACCATAAAATATACTTAATTATGTTTATACGGTTTGTATTTTATGTTTTTAGTAGAGTGATACATCTACTTCTTACCACATCTTCGTCATCGTACGCCTCGGTTTTGCAGCACTGACTATCCCCAGATGTGACTCGTTCTAACGGGGCCCTTCTTTAACCAGCCACAGCTCCTGGCCTCGGTGCATCGGTGCGGGGCTTATCACAGTCTGAGAGCCGCCAGGGAACCGGGCACCGGCCTCCACTGAATACAGCGACAGTGGAACGCAGCCATGGCCGTAGGAAACGACACCAAGCCCGGGGAGGAGCAGGGCATAAGTCGGGCTCAGAGTGAAGGTAAGACCAGAGATCTTTTCAGTTTTTAACTCGGTTTGTGAAATGCAATAATTCGTTGGATTGATCTCTGACATCCTGCAGGATTGTATCAAAACATCTACAGATTGAGGTGTTAACTTTTAGCGTTACGGTTGATGAACAAAGCTAGCACAACACAACATGGGAGAAACAAGCCCAGGTTTTAATCTTATTCGTCGTCGGTGTCTTATTACACAATAAGTGATTGTTCTGTGGCTTTGAATGCCTCTCAAGTTAGGAAAGGCTCAGTTTAAGAGTTAAAATGTAGATTAGGAGATCTAAAACGATGCTAACTGCGGTTGACAAGACGCCAGGCTAACGTCACCTCACTTGACTTGGCTTAGTTTTGAGTCTTGGTTACTCTATTTACATACTTTCTAAAACGTGCAAACGAGAGTCCCTGGTGCACAAAACATAATACTGTCCGAAACTGACGTGTAACTAAATCAAACGTGGATTATCACCATTATGGACATAAAGTGGCTTTGATGAATGCTATCAGAAGCTAGCTAACACCTGTGATGTATAAATGTATGAGCTGAGTGTAATACTCGAATTGTAGACAAACATTTTGTAATTCAAATGAAAGTAATGCAGAGTAGTGTTGGCTCCTTATCAATCACTGTTTAGTTGATAAAGCCTTCTAGCCCAAAGACTAAATAACAAAAAAAGTATTAGTTGGTTAAATTAGAAATGATTGGTGTTGACGTGGAACTTTTAAAGGGTGGGGTGGTTTGGTTGGTTGAACATTTCAATGTGCCAGGGGCAAATATAAGTTATCCACCTGTCACGTTTGTTTGACTAGCACAATTCATCTTGAGGGTAAAGGCTAATAAAGGTGTTTGAAAAGGCTTTGCAAACAGAATAGTGCAGTTTATTTTTTTGTACCAGGCCCTGACCTTTCTTTACATGATACCCCTGTCCTGTAGGTTAATATCAAACTTGTTACCGAGTTCAAGACCGTAAATGCCAGGTATCATTAAATCATGACCTAAATATCTGATTTAATATTTATTAAAATGTTTATTTCTAAATGCAAGATCAATACAAACTAAACTAGGACCAAATTCTGTTCTGTTTGTGCATATGTTCATCACTCATAAGTGTTTACACTTCAGAGTCCCACCCTTTATTGTCCCAGAATAGCTTAAAGCCCACATTTTAATTGTTATGCAAGTTTTGAATAAAGTCTTTTGTGTTGACACCAAAATATGGCCATAAGTCTCCTTTATGTCATTCATAGCTGCGCATATGGCTGGGCGATATATAATATATAGCTTATATATACTGTATATATAGCTCATATATAAGATATATCAGCTCATATATAAGATATATCTTATATATATATATATATATAAGATATATTTTTAAATGAGATATGGAATTAGACCCTATGTATATATTGATATAGTTCAAATTCAACTGACAGCTGATGTTTAAAAACGTTTTTCTTAAACTGAGCACTTTATTTTGTTATCTCTTTGTATATAAATGCTGCCCTCAGAAAAAGATTGACCTATTTTATAGGCTATTTTTATTTAAGATATTTTTCATTTAAATGTGCACCTTACGGAGCTTTGTTATACAGTTTTTATGTTTACATTTTATAGTGAGTTTTCAATAAAACTCGTATTTGGCTTTGACTTTGACTGAACATTTCATTCATTCAAAATATCGGGATATATATCGTATATCGATATTCAACCTAAATATATCGGGATATGACTTTTGATCCATATTGCTCAATCCTAGCTGCGCAGCAGATTCCTGAATTAGGAGTGTGTTTATTGTTGAATAATGTTGTTGAGCTGCTTGATGCCACAAGACACTCCCTGTGGAAATGGTAAATGGTCACATTTATATAGCGCTTTTCTACCTGCTTTAGGCTCAAAGCGCTTTACATCAAGGAACCACTCACCCATTCACACTCTCATTCATACACCAGTGTACCAGACACTGAGGCAAGGTGGGTGGGGTGTCTTGCCCAAGGACACAACAGCAGTGTGCACCTGTGGTTGAGGCTCCACTCTGATAAGAAAGAATCTTACTAAAATTATAAATCTCAATAATGTCTTGTTCTAGTTCATCGGGATGTATATTACCTATTCACTTCAGTCACACTTGGATACGTATTTTACTATTTTTCGATATAAAGGCCACGATTTTGATTTGATTGAATACATCATACATACAAGAAATAAAAGTTCTATTTCTCCTTTGTCTTCTTTTGGTAGGCCTTTTGTGAGAAATCTTGGTGTGTTTCTGGACAAACAGATAAATCTCCTGTCCTGGCGTCACTGCAACTACAAATATTTGCTTATTGTTTTTAAATGCCTTCAGGGTCTGGCACCTTAATTGAACTGTTATTTTTTCTTGTTCCTGTTTGAACCATGAGGTCTTCCTCTCAGTTGCTCCTGGATGTTCCTAGGTCTAAACTTAAGAGCAGAGGGGACCAAGCTTTCACTGTGGCCGGCCTCCAGCTTTGGAACAAGAGTCACTCGAGCACTTTAAATCACACCTTTTTCACTGGCTTTTAACACGAGTTGAGCTGATATACTGCATTATGTGATTTTTTTATTATTATTGTCTTGGAGCTCGTATTGCTTTTTTTTTGTATTTCGTATTTTTTAAATTGTTGTCTAACTGTGAAGCACTTTGGGCTGTTCAAGTTGTAAAGGAGCTATAGAAATAAACAGAATTACAGGGGGAGCTTGCGGGGACGAGTTTCTCATAGACACTAGACGGTGAGCTCAGAGGTGGCTGTGTTTCATGCTTCTCAATGAGAACGCACAAGGGAAACTTCTGATAATACTATTAGCAGCACAGCTCCAGTCTTTCATCGATTCATATTGAACATCTTTGCGTATTGATTTGGAGGGGCATATTGAACGATTTAATATAATATTGAGAATTCAAGGCTACTGCTCCCATGATGGAACACTGTTGTGGGTTTGAGTCCCACCTCCGTCTGAATGTCTCTAGATCAGAGTAGACCAAAACCCTGGTCTAGTCCACATGCACTGTGGGTCAAAAGAAAAATGGATCTGAAACTGGCTCTGCTACCGGAGTGTGCGATGCTGCTTTTTTAATTCCAAAGGTTTTATTTGACTAAACAACTGAGAGAGACCTCAGCAAATTGTCGGAGGTGGGACTCTGAACCCACAACGCTGATGACAGAACAGTGTTCCATCATGGGAGCAGTAGCCTTTACCACTAACTAGACTTTTAAAGCAATTTTTAATGTATTATTTATGGTTGGAATGTCACTGATCATTTGCTTATAATTTAGAGATTGTTTATTTTTTATTTCTGCCCGAGGTTGTTGTTCATTTGTTCCGGACAGTCAGTGTGAGTAAGTAAGTAAGTAAATTTTATTTGTATAGCGCCTTTCACAGACAAAGGTCACAAAGCGCTTCACACAAAAGAAACACAAAAATGTTAATAGCAAAATACATAGAAAATTCATAAAACAGATTATTGGCTCTGAAAAGCCTGTCTAAAAAAAATAAAGCGGTGCATGTTGATGAACACACAGGGGACACATGCATGTAAACACTCCAGAATCAGAATCGGAATACTTTATTAATCCACAAGGAAAATGTATCAGTGCCTGCTGCTCCAATAATTATCATAAACATTAAAACACATCACAAGAAAAACCATCAATAATGAGGAAAAAAAAAAAAGCAATTATGAAATACGACTGGGACCATGAAATAAAATATTAAATTCAGAGTTGCGTGAATAGTTATGGTATTTCAGAGAGAGGAGTTGTACAGTCTAATAGCTGTTGGGAGGAAAGAGCTCCTGTAGCGCTCTGTGGAGCATCTAGGCAGGAGCAGTCTGTCACTGAACGTGCTCCTCAGACCCTCCAGAGTGCTGTGCAGAGGGTGAAGGGAGTTCCCCAGGATGGACCTGATCTTCCCCAAGCTTCATGTGCAAAAAGCTTTTAACAATTACACTTTCCATGCGTTAATCGGTTGCGCCAACCGAATAATCGGCCGATTAATCGATTACCTAAATAATCGTTAGTGACAGCCCTAGTCCTAGTTTAGAGTGGGTGAGGTTTCATCATGTTTAATCCTGCACTTCAGACCATTGCTCCACACACTCTCACTGCCCCACCCAGTTGTTGTGAAGACTTCTCCTCCCACACTTGATCATTGTGCGCTGTGGTCACATTTTATCTCCAGACTGAACGCAAAAACCGACGTGTGTAACTTCCTCCCGATGTTGGAAGAGCATCTGACACAACTGCAGGCATAGCAGCCCTCCAGGCTCCTGGGGCGCATGCATGGGATTCCTGTGTCAGTTTAGCAGTTCATTTTTCAGTTTTCTCTCAATCTTAATGCTCCCAGCCATGTTTAAAAATGCATCCTGCGGTGTATTTGAAAAATGTAAATTGTATACAGCCCTGGAAAAAAAATAAGAGCCCACTTTTTTTCTGAAATCAGCATCTCTACATGTTACAGCCATTCCTTTCTAGTGTCTGTTTAATTCCAACAAAGGCACAGTAGTTTAAAGAATGAAAACGTCCATAAGAAAAACTGATCATTTTGCAGTAGTCTCTTTTTTTTCCCAGGGCAGTATTTCTAAAAATCGCTGGTCACGAACCAATCAAAACGTAAAACACGAAAACTCATGACATATCTTGTGTCTGTTACAGTGAACAGGAAGTTGAAGTACATCTCTCTTGCGGTGCTGGTGGTGCAGAATGCGTCCCTGATCCTCTCCATTCGCTTTGTGCGGACTCTCCCTGGAGACCGCTTCTACGCCACGTCTGCCGTGGTGATGGCTGAGGTGCTCAAGCTGCTCACCTGTCTGCTCATCATCCTGCTGCAGAAGAGATGTGAGTTCCGCCACATTTACACCACTAGATGATAGATGGATGACGGATAATCTAAGTAAGCATAGAATCAATAGAACAGGGCTTATATATTATATTTTTTACTGGGTCTGGTTTTTCAGAGGTCATTGGTCTACACGATGAACTCTTAAGGCGTTGAGGCATTGAAATGTAAACAGTAATACTCAGACCAGTGCCAGTTCTCATTAGGGCTGGGTACCGTTAAACGATACCAGTACGGTATTGAAAGAATAATGAAGGTACTACCGGTATCAAAAAATTAATTGGTACCGAAAATGGGTACCGAAAAAATATTTATCTTTAGAACACATTTTTCTCTTCCTGGTGGGTCTTGAGACTGCACTAAAGAAAGGGCAAAGGTGTTTCAGCTAAAATAAATGATAAAAACACTAAAAGATATAGAATTAATTATCATTATTGTT
>OMNZ01004666.1:5713-18495 GCA_900303255.1 Lesueurigobius sanzi | reverse complement strand
TCTGTCTTCGGTTAGTAAATCAATCAATGTTCAATAAAATACAGCTAAATACACTATTTCCATTTGAAAAGATTACATTATAGAGAGAATTGGCCATGAAATAATAAGAGATTTGTTGAAAAATAGCCTTGTGGCACTTTTCCCCATCATTTGTGATGAGCTAAATGCTATCAGCTGGATCTACCCTAGTTTTAATAATAATAATAATAATAATAATGCATCGGATTTATATAGTGCTTTTCTGGACACTCAAAGACATGGCATTATTCTTTCACTCCAGATTCAGTGGTGGTGAGCTACTATTGTAGCCACAGCTGCCCAGGGGTAGACTGACAGAAGCGAGGCTGCCAATTTGCGCCATCGGCCCTTCCGACCACCACCAACCAATCACTCTTACACAACATTCATACGGGTGAAATGTCTTGCCCAAGGACACAACGACAGTCTGCAGCTGCAGGAGCCGGGATTCGAACCCCCGACCTTTTGATCATGAGACGACCCGCTCTACCATCTGTGCCACTGTCACCCCAGTTTTAGTACATATTAAAATTAAAATACAGAAACAACTTTCACCTGGCAGTCCCCTCTCCTCACTTCGCGTCACAGCTAGATTCAGTCTGATTGGTTAACGCGCCGTGATTTCACGCAAAAGTTGAAAATTTTCAACTCGAAATTTTCGCGTCTCTTTTCCACTCCGCTCTTGACACGCGTCAAACGCGTCTATCGTGCCTTTCGTCCTGCTCTAATCGCTCAAATCGTGCCCATCGCCCTGTTCTAATCGCCTCCATCGCACCGCACCGCTCCTCATCGTGCGTTTACAGGGATAACATGTAAATCACTCGCTCCTACCGCCTCCATCGGATCCGGTGTGAATGCACTACAACACATCCTATTGACACTTGATACCTGAATACATCTGCAATTTCTTAGTTACAGAAAATTTTAATATTCAGTTTCAAAACTTATATTTAATATTTTACCCACACTATAACATGGTTTCGCAGCAGCGTAAACACAATCCCTAAGCAGTATGAGTTAATTTTACATCAACGAAACTCTAAAGCCACTTTGTGGAAATATGTGTTTTTATTCTGCACAGCAACTACCCTTGTTCCTTTCCATAGTTACGTGAAGCTGGAACTGCAAATACTGTACATCCACTTCGCACTCCCATCTAAACTCCAATTTGCACCACCTCCTTCAGTAACAAGTCCATCCATTTAAGACATGTCGGTGCACATGTTATTAAGGGGCGCACGTTTCTGTGAGCAGCGAGAACAACAAGGATGAAGCAGAGGTTGTATATAATTGTTTGGGCAGAGGTGCGCATGTCTTGTAAACCAAATGCTGGGATCTTTCTGTTGGAACCTATGAGGCCTCGGTGGGGGCAATTAAGCTGGTACTGGATTCAGATGAACACTATATGATGCGGCTGACAAAGACCAGACATATGGCCTGATTTGCGAAGACAGTGCGTACTAAATAGCTGTACAATGCAGTGTAAAGTACAGCTGAGATGTTTGTCTCTCGTGTATCTGATTCTGTGCTACGAATATAAATAGTTTCTAATGATAAATCAAGTGCAATATACTGTATACTATGATTGTAGGCAGAAATTCTTCAGTCTTCATCTGTACTCTGTAGTTGAAGTGTAGGACGTTTTGATCTTACTCCAAAGATCGTCATCAGCTACTGAAGGCCTGGAGCACGCTGTGGGTTTATAAAAGCGGTGAACCAGCAGGAGGAGTCAACCTCTAAGCCCCTCCTCTCTTGGTGCTAAAGGTACTTGATGAGGGTCGTTCGTCTCCATTGTCTCCCTGAGCTACTCTCTAAGTCGTTGCTACTTGCCTATGGCCCCGCTGCTCCCAGGAGTCCAGGCTCATTTGCATGACGAGTAGGTTTCGCTCTGAGGTTGTTATTGCCAATCGATTTGTGTCTCAGTAAGCTTCATAAATTGGGTCCAACTGGTAACGTAGACCTCCATTGCGATTCATCGCTGGATACTATGATCAATGGCTAACTTTAAGTAGTGCTTGCAATTTAACACCTTGCTTAGTAAATGAGAGTCGTATGAATTAGTTAATTGCTAGAGAGAGGAAAAGAAATCCAGAGTGGTTCATTTATAATAACATGATGGGAGAAAGTGCTATTGATAATTGGTATCAAAACTGCTGTCTTTCAAATCACAATCTTGAATATTTTGAATGTAATGGATAGGCCAAATTATTATTCAATTAAGTTATAGGCAATATTCTACCTACTCACTATAACCAATAATTAAGAACTAAAACTACAAAATAAAAAGACATCAGAAGTACTGCACTTTCACAAACATAAATCATAAATAGTTTTTAATAGCTCTTACATTGTTTTGCACTCTACAATAGAGATACACAACATTGGCTCTACTCAGCTTTGCCTTACTTTGCCAATGTGATTTGAATATTTGCTCACCCACACAGTCATTATCATTTTTTCAAGTAAGTTAGGATTCATTCCAGCTCAAGTGAAGAAGCACATTCCACCCACGAGCGGAGGAAAAAAAAAAAGTTAAGCATCACAGCCTATTCGCTCTTATACAGACTGTAGAAAATAGATTTGTCTGGCTTTGAAGGAGAGGGCTATCAAGTGGCACCTGCGGAGAAGTCAGACACTTGACATTAACACATTCAAGAGCGCACTGCTTTGTGGACGTTTTAACTAAATGGCTGCTTGTGGTCGATGCAGAACTCTTTATGTTGAGGACATAATCGTGCAGTCTCATCACAAACTTTGGCTTCAGGGATGATGTTGCAGCAAGTGTCGGGAGAGATGTAAAATGGGCCATCAAATGTACAGTAATTGAATGTTCTCGAACTGGTTAAAATCTTTTTTTCAATTCGATAACCCTCTACTTGTTCAGTTTGTTGACGAGACTGCCTTGAATTATTATGTCATTGAACCAACATCGTTGGTACAGGTAATTGGTAAATGTGTATGTTTGCGTCCCTCATTAATAGTTTGTGGGGTTTCACTAAATGTCCAACCCATGGATTGTTTATTTTTTTTCATTATTGTTTATTTGGTTGGGCAGTGCATGTTAATGAACAGTGCATGTTCATTTCCATCCGTTGTCCCACACTCGTGCACACAAACACACCCTCATTCATCCTGATCTATTACATGTTTTTAGTGGTAGGGGAAACCTACGCAGACACAGGGAGAACATGCAAACGCACGGGGCCTTTCTGTGGCCTGGGATCCAACCTAGGACCTTCTAGCTGTGAAGCACGAGTGCTAACAACTGTGCAACCATGCTGTAGCCCTATAGTATACATACAGTATATTTAGACAAAATGTTTATCTTCTCGTAGACTGTGCTGTAATACTTCAAATTAAGGAGTCCAGGCTCATTTGAATATATGTGGAGGGAATGAAATATCCTTCCTCTACTCGTCAAATTCAGAATTGATTTTAAAATTGTATTTGTTTTCAAATCACTTGACTTGTGCCTTAAGTAAATCGCTCACCTTTTGACCCACACACTACCCTCTGGTCTTAACACCAAGGGTGATTAAGCCTTTTCCAATGTGGCCCCCAAGCTTTAGAATCAGCTGATAAGAAATTGGTTAAACACATTTATACAAGCTTGCTTTGTTGACTTTTGTATTTCACACATTGTCTTACAGTAATTCGGTGTACTTTATTGTAATTCTGTGTACTTTACTGTCCATGTAGGGACCTCCAGGTCATCAGGTAGATTGACAGGTAGTATTATATCAACAACAGCAAATCAGATCAATAGGGCCAAGCACATACAAGAGTTTATTAAACCAATAAAAGCACTTCAAATTTGTAGCAAGCATTGTTCCAGTGGTAATCCTTTATCTTAATCTAGTGCATTTACTTCTCATGTGACGATTTACTGCTTTGAAGAAAATTTTATTTCATGCCTTCACTCAATTCCATCGCATTTAGTTGTTCTCATCTTCACTCATGCTTAACAGAAAGATAGAAAAGTGAGTATGACCATCATTATTTCCAGCTCCTAATTAACTTCTCCCAAACAATGGTAGGATTTTGCTGCAGTGGTTCACAGCTGTGGGTGTTTTTTTTAGGTGACGGTGGAAATGGGGACACTACAGGTTTGTCTCGAGGCACACAGTGCAGCCAGAATAGGCTTGGACAGACTGTCATAAATCATAGAATAGAGCTATGTTAATTTCAGTGTCTGTGTCAGCTCTTGGTATATCTGTGTGCAGTTGTAATGAATGTGCATGTTCTTGTCCTGGATTCTTACATCCAATGCTTTTGTGGTAACAAAGGGTTGCCTACATCTAACAAAATGTGGTTGTTACAGCTAAAATAAAAAAGTCAAGGTCGTGGTTGCCCTATTGTATTTGAAAGTATTGGGAAAATACATTGCAATCAAATTTAAATCACAATTCAAAAGGAAGCAAAAAATATCAAATCTTTATTTGATGCAGCATATTTTGTATACAGCCCGCTAACCCTGAAGTTTAAACTTCTGCAAATATGTACAGTACATATATTTATATCTTTATATATATATATATATATATATATATATATATATATATATATATATTTCAGTCTTTTCTCAAATGTAACTGCTCCTGGACCATGTTTAAAATGTGCACAAAAAGTGTTATTAGAAAATAAATTGCAAATTTTATCCAAAATTGTTGCTTGATGTGAATTCCTGCTGCTAAAACAAAGCAGCAGTGTGAGGATTGAAAGTCCACCAATCTCCCATGAACCTCAATTCTCAAACTACCTGCTAACTGTCAGGAATATTTATCCTTTATACCCAAAACAGCTGGGAAAGACTCCAAACCATCACCAGAAAATATATATTTTTTAATTGTCTACTTTGCTAATTTGTGGTTTGTCACACATTTCATTGAAAGGAATGTAAAATGTCTGGCTAAGTACTTTACACTGCATTAAACAAACTAAAAAAGGACAGACATTTTCTCTCCTGGCTCTATTACAAATAATTATCTGCATCGATCTCTGGCTGGCTCGCAGTGCTGTAACAGGAGCTTGTTCTGTCTGTGTGTGCTGTCAGCTTTTTCCACACTGTTTCAATGTACAGTATATGACCTACACATCCCAGATCGAAGACAAGAACATTTGACTTCTGTTCCCACAATTCTGCAGAAGGCTGGTCCCGTCACACCAGCAGCGCAGCAGAGTCTCCTCAAAGCTATTGGGGAAGAAAAAAGGCATAACAAGTTCCAGTTTGGAGCGGGTCAGCCACAGGGATGGACAGTTCAGTGATAAGCAGCTGCCCAGTGTGACTTCCACCACTGCGTAAAAAAAAAAAAAACTGTCACTGCGGGGTCCAGCGCAGCGGAAAATTGTCTCCAGTAAAGCGTGCAAGGTAGGCAGGAGGATGTGACAGTGAAGACATGCAATCCTAATGAAAATCAAATCGCAGCCAGCTCTGTCCTCCGAGGATCTCTGCGACAAGAAGGATATAGGACCCGCCTATAGCCGATAAGAGAGGTTCAGACTGGGTAAAAGCCAGTGTTGGACTTTGGTAGAGAGAAAAGTTTGTGTCATGATGAGTAAATATGAAAATTTTATGAAATAGTATGTTAAGGAGTCACTAAAATGTAGTATATTTCTTTTTTAGTGTCACATTAAGCGCATGGAAGCATATTATGGCTTTATGAACAAACGATGGTGGCGCAGGTGGTAGAGGGGTCGTCCTATGATCGAGAGGTCGGGGGTTCGAATCCAGACTGCTGCATGTGCACATGATCGTTGTGTCCTTGGGCAAGACACTTCACCCGCCTTGCCTGTGTGAATGTAATGAGAGAGTGAATGTGTGGTGGTGGTCGGAACGGCCGATGGCGCAAGTTGGCAGCCTCGCTTCTGTCTGTCTTCCCCTGGGCAGCTGTGGCTACATTAGTAGCTTACCACCACCAAGTATGGAGTGAATGAATAATGCCATGTAAAGCCGTTGAGTGTCCAGAAATGCGCTATATAAAACCAATGCATTATTATTATTATAGTAAGTTCATATAAATTAAATGATAGAAGCTTAAGTTAGTCATCAGTTAAGCCAGCATGTGTTGGTGACCCCAATGCCTTATGCTGTCCCAGACATTTTCTTAGATGAGACTATTATACAATATTAGAGCAAAAATGTTGTGTCTGCATCATTGAATATGAACACAGCCTCACTGGAAATGACAGCTATAAATCTTCTAAATCACTTGAATTAGTCACAGCATGTACATGTGGGGGTGGATACAATCTCGATGGAAATTAGAAGACTTTACAGGGCCTTTCCAAAGCCACAACCTCATCTTTACCTTCATTACTGCTGCCTCAGCCTCCCAGGAGGACCCCAGTACACCAGTGTACCAGAAGCCCTTAAGAGCGTTTCCAAATGACTACTCAAGCACTTACCCTAATGGATTGTGAGCACTGTGGCTCCAAACTCTATGTTTTAATTACTTCAGATTTGCAGAACAAAATTCATAAGATCACAAGATGAAAGTCTTGGCAAGTTACATTTGACAGAACTGCACATAGATGTTCATTAAGAAGCTTTTGAACAAAATTATAACTAACAACCCAACAATGGCCTGGGAGTTCAAAAGAACACGGCTTTCTGATAAGAGGGTTATTTAAAGAAAAATACCATGATCAAAGTGATTTGTGTTTCCACTTTAAAAACAATGATTTATTCTCCCCACATGTATCCGATGGTCTATTAACGAGTAGAGCTCTTCTCCCAAGCAGGGCCTTTGTTTGCTGCACTCCATCAATGGGAAGAAGGAGCACACTGCACAGTATACATTTTTCTCATTTTGTTGAATAACAGCTCCACTGAGTGTACTCATTTTCAATTGGAGTACCAGGAAGGTCAAAAATAGCTGATCTATTCTACAGTGTTGCTTGCATAATATGAAAAGCGGCATGGAATAGGGAGTATTTGCTCATATTATCATTAAAACACACAAACAATCTGCAAAATGAACATGTGATTTTTTTATTTTACAAGTTTTGTTATGTTGACAATGGGAGAATAGACAAGCTATATTGTTGAATGGAATGGATGGTTATGTTGTAACCCAGGGACTCTGAGTGGACAGACATATTCCATATACTGTATGTATGAGGACCTGTGGAAGCCACAGCAGCACCCCCATCTCTGCACAGGTCTGTAGTGTCCCAAGCTCCGCTCCACATTGAACTGATCATCCTGCTTCCTATTGTCTTGGGGACATTTTTGTGTGAATTTGTGTTGGATATTCTTTATTTATAAGAGTTATAACTCATTTCAGCACATTTCAATAAACTGTTGCCCCAGTCAGAACCGTAGCCTATCTGCGCTGCTGCAGGCTCAAAGTTTCAGTGCTCCACTCTCACTACACGTGTCCCAGAAAAACAACAACAGAACGAGCGCAGTCTGTCCCTCTCAAAATGCCACTAACTTCTGAATCTGATTGGCTGATAATGCGGTGAAGCAGTTTCTCTAAGCAGTGCGCTGTGTCGCAATGCACTCCAATGTCATCGATATTTTTTCCTGACAATTTCTAGTTGATGGACATTTTCCCTGAACTATTCAAACTGACGGAAATCCATCGTAGCGACGGAGAACTTCAATCCCTGAACTATGTACAACACATACACGTCCAAAGCCTCGCACAAGACACTATCAAGGGCCAGGTCACCCTGTCAGACGCAAGGCAATCACAAGTTGGCCGCAGCCGACCGACAACAAGAAACCGCCCCAAGTCACTTGGCTAGGAGGGCGAGGAAGTGGCCAGGCTGGGCATCTGCACGGCACTGACAGGCCACAAGTCGAAGCTACAGGGGGGGAGCCCACAGGGGCACTCCTTGACACCCTGGCTGACGAACTCCGGCCTCCCCTTTTGGAGCATTGTGGACAGCGATGGGCTTACTGAGCCTGTTGCAGCATGTCAGTAGCCTATACACTAGCAAACATGAAGGCACAATGAGTTAGGCACAAACTTCTCAGTCATGATCATCTCCAAATCAGTAAGTCACATAAACCTTGATTTGTTGCCTCCTCAAAGAGGGAGGGGGCACCACCAGGTTCTCAGGCATCTCAACTCCCAGTGCCTGTGCGGCCCAGTAACTGCATGTCGGTTGGAGGACAAGACCCAACACTCATCCTCACCTCTATGGGTTCCTGGCCCAAATGGAGAGCCTCACTCTCCAACTCAGTGCTCAGAACGTCAACGTCCCCCATGTTGGAGCCCATTGACAGGGGGCTGCCATTACCTAACCAAGCTATCTTTAGTCGGGCCGGAGAGCCCAGACACGGAGGATGAGCCCATACAGGGGTCCTCAGTGTGAGCCCGATTATGACAGGACACGGAGGACGAGCCCATTACATTTCTAAAAAAGATCCCAGGAGCATTTATGACTGGGATTTACTCCTGCCGAACCAGTGTTATCTCCGCCTAGGGGGAATCACGCGGATCTTTCTTCCGCAGGGAGCGTGTTCAACAACATGGACCAAAATGACGTGCGGCCATGCCTCCTCAACATGGGCTATGTTCCTCTTTATGCCCGGTGGTATCGCCACCTGGGGCGAATTTCACCTGGGACAAGTGAGTGAGCTCCAGTGTTTCCTCCGCCTAGGGCAGATTCCACTTGGGCTCAGGGTTTGGCTCAAATCCGGCTCAGTACAACATGGCTACGGTCCTGAGAGGAGCCCATAAGCCAGCTCTCCAGACTCTGGTAATTCAATGGACGTAAATAGCTGCGCACTGCTTTAGCATTCTTGCTCTCATGTCATCTGCTGTTTGCGTGGAAATCAAGGCATCAGGATGGCCACAGGTGGTGTGTCTTAAAGAGCATCCACGTCTGCTGGCCATCGCGGTCAGTCCGCATACATATGGAATATGTAGGGTGGAGAGAGTCTCGACACAAAAGAGAAAAGTGGAGCAGTGGGTTGAACATTTTCCCTCTGATCAGAGGTGAAAGCCGTAGTATTCTTCGGAAAAGAACATCCTTCAAATTGCTCCCTATAAGGCATAAAAATGAGATATGAGACATTTGATAAAAAAAACAGAAAAAAAGAAAGAAAGAATGATAAGTCAATATGCAAGAGGTTCACTGCAGCAATATCCCGGGAAATGGAGCTGGCAAATGGAATAAATGAAATAGTACCTATTCGACAAAGTTCAACAGCCAGGATCAAGAACTAAAAAACAGTCACAGTAACAAGCATTAATGGCATTGCAGCAATGTTAAAGTAACTTGAAAAAACTGTGCTCAAGCCAATGGTGGGATCATCTATGCCATACAGTTTGGAGTCAGCAGCACAGAGAAAATGATTGGAGGTAGAGATGAAGGCGGAGGAATGGATAGGATTAGGAATGAGGGCATCAGAGGGACAGCTCAAGGTACTGTAGATGTTTAGGAGATAAAGTCAGGGGAGCGAGATTGTGCAGATTTGTGCACAGGGGCCTCAATGATTGTATGGGTAAGACATGCCCATGGAAAGTTAAGGGTGTATGTATAGGATCTAACGTAATACATTTGACCAGTTTCAAAATGTAATAAGCTAATAACGTAATAACAGGCCAATAACGTAATAATGATAATAATAGCCGATAATGTAATAAGTTATTACGTTTTTGGCTGGTTATTACATTTTTAGAGTCTCAAGCAGAAAATCTTTAATAAATGCAGCCAATAACATAATAATAGATTCAAATGTACATTGTCTCTTAGAAATAATATGGGCAGTTTTTAGCAGTTTGCCCAAAGCCCTGATGGATGGTAAAGGTGTTTGGCTTAAGCCAGGCCAAGTTCATTTTACATTTCAATAATTTTACTGTTCCTCTGACCTTGTCCTAAATAAAACCGCTCAGCTGCCATTGCTATAGCCCCACCTATGGATTGAATAGAAAAAAGCTTATTTTTGTTTTACCTCATTGATCAAATTTAGCATGAAACTACAGTATGTAAATCAAACGGGGTGTGGCAGGTCTCTTTAAGAAAATAAAAAATATACATCCCACTGTGGGGTCAGAAGTGTATTGGTCATGTCTTACTTTAATGCATCTCTCTGATTTTTTTTTATCTGTTATCTCTGTTATGTCTTGACACAGCCTTTGGTTTTAAATATGTATAAACCAGAATGTAGGCCTAGCAGAGGTAAAACTGACTGTGAGTAAAAAGGTACATAATTGTCACATTTTATCAAATCATAAGGTTTTCAAAAATTAAACAATTCAAGGATTAAGTTAAGAATTGTCATTTTGAAGTATGGCCTGGTTTACTGATCCCCAAAAGAACACATTGTCCATTATCCATTTTAAGACAGTATCCCAAAAATGTTGTTTGAAACAAGGAATTGGCTTTTTGTTAACATGAATGCTGTGGTGGTAATGATATAACCTGATGGTTATATCATTTTTTTGTTTTGGTCCATGAATGTTGAAATCTAAACTAACACTGTCACCAAGTTCAGCATATTTTCTCTCTGCATAAATAAATTCAGGTCAATTTATTTTCTCATAAAAAGCATTCCAAAGTTGGGACAATATTGAAAAACCTGTGCATGATATTGGTCGGTAGAAAGGACTTTCAGCCATAAAATGAATACTACAGATGGTTAGGTTCAACATTTGTCCATTTTCCTTTTGGAGATTTCTTTCAAAAACTGCACCTCTTCCATGGAGTTGCATGCTCCATCTGAGATTATACTATCATTACGCAACATACCATTACCATTAGTGATGGGTACCGTTAAACGATACCAGTATGGTAGCGAAAAAAAAATTTTTCTTTACAAAGCAAATTTGTCTGCCTGGTGGGTCTAGTGTAGAGACTGCACTAAAGAAAGTGACTTAGGCGTTTCAGCTCAAATAAATGATAAAAAACACTAAAAGAAACAATGTTTTATTGAATAAATGACGAATAAATGACGAATAAATGACGTAATTGTGTTCAATTTGGCCCTGGAAATAAAAGGGTATTGTTTTTGTACAAAGTGTGTGCGGTTTCGTTTTTTTAAGTACCGGTTCGAGAACCGTTTAAGCACCGGTACCGTTTAAAAAATACAGAGTAGGCACCAGTATCGGATACAACCCAACCGATACCCAATCCTAATTACCATTCAGGTAAACCATGTATATACCAATTTAAAAATTAAATAGCATCTAAAATTTAATTTAATCTTAATATTTTTATTGCACATTCGATAAATAAGACAATCTTCCTTTGATGGGTTTGACAGTTCATTGTTCTCCAATGATAAAGTCTCGAAGCTGAAAGATTAACATGACATATACCCAATCAGTGACTGAAACTGAAAAGGAAAGTCATGTGACTGAAACCCACGGAGAGAACATCTTTGCCAAATCTGATTGAGGTAAAAAAATAAATATGCACTTTTCAATTCAGTCCATACAGTATGTGGCACTATGGCAGCTGAGCTGTTTTGTTCAGGTCAGAGGAACAGTAAAATTATTGAAATGTTTAATAAACTTCGAACAAACACCTTTAACATCCATCAAAGCTATTGGAGCCAACTGCTAAAGACTGCCCAAGCCAAATTATTTCAATGATATATTATTACACTATTGGTTGCATTTATTACATTATCAAAGATTTTTTGCTTGAGAGGCCAATAATGTAATTGCCAGTCAATAATAACTTATTACATTATCGGCTAATTGTTATTAAGTAACTGGCTCAACTACGTTATTACATTACTGGCTTGTTATTATGTGATCAGCTTATTACATTTTGAAAATGGTCAAATTTATTACATTCCTGACTGTTATTATGTTATTGGCTGTAATTACAGGGAAGAAGAGGGCATGTGAGAGAAGAGGGTGTAGAGAATGAGGATAATGGTGGTGGTGTTTTGCAAAATGAGGATAGATAGACGAAGACTATTTCACAAAATCAAAGCTGCAGCAATTTCTGACAAAACACAAAATCTTTCATCTTTGCTTCTACTGACAACTGTGTAAACTAGGTGTAAACCATGTCTAAACCAGACACATGTCTATAACCTATAGGCATAACTAACACATAAAGGAGATTATCTCCATGTAAAATTAATAAAGTCTAACATTTCAGATGATCACCACCTGAATTAGCCCAAATGCCACCAGTAGTACACATGCCACTGTTCTAGAAGTTACTAAAGCATTGGCAAGGTTAGTTCCAATCTGACCCAACCAGTCTAATCTTTTTACCCAACAAAAGGCCTGCCATAGCTTTGATTCAATACTTGCAGTTGACTTAGAGGACAGTGGTAAAGTTCTTTGTCAGTTTCGGAAAACTTGTGTAGATATCAGAATACGTTCCCATATGACAGGAGGATTCAGAGGTCCAGCTCACTCAAATGCCTCAAAAAAACCTTAAAAAAAAAACCTGAAAACGTATTCAGAGGAAAGCGATGGTGCAGACGGAAACTAAAACAAAGCTATTGTGGCATGTGCAAGGCTCCAAATTAAGTGAACAGCAATTATCACTGTGCACTGTCTCCATCTAGGCAGCAGGTGGGGAATAACAGGGCAGACAACAGGGACTTGATCATAAAATTTGTCCTGTCTTGTACCAGAGGATCAAATGTAGTGAGCTCAGGAATGAAATGCACTTGGCTGTATTCAGAAGAGTGGAGGGAATGGGGAGTAAACAACAAGTGAATGAAAATTATGCTTTTATTGTATGAGTACCATCTTATACAATAAATACTTGACATGCGAGCTTTCATATGGACACCATTATCATTATCAAAAACAAACAAGAAAATATTAATTTGACAT
>OMNZ01004659.1:4082-26020 GCA_900303255.1 Lesueurigobius sanzi | reverse complement strand
GCAAATATATATATATACTGTATATATATATATATATATATATATATATATATATATATATATATATATTTGTATAGCTGATAAAAAGTAGGCTATAATGCTATTTTTCCGAATGTTTCCAGAAATTTGTGCCGTGCAACTACCAGGCTATAATTTTAGCATATTAGATATCAGCCTTACACTAATTACAACTTACAATGTTGCATGCTTTAATAGCCTCAAAGAAAGTAAAAAATAACTTTTAAAATGTATCATAATGCCATACTCTAACCCAGTGGTTCACAACCGGGACCGGGACCCCATGGAGCTCGCGAGATAATTTCAGTGGTGGTTCGCCAGTTAAAGGCATATTTTCTATGTAATTTGAATGGAAAACGTGTGCTATCGGGATATTATATATTGGTGGTCGTGACGAAAAAGGTTGAGAACCACTAACGTAATGTGCTAGATTTTGAAGACGTTGATTCCTAAAAGTAGAATCATCAAATTAGAACGAGGATGATGCAACCCCCGCAGCAGTGCCCATGAAGCCCCTAACAGGCAATGTTTCATCAGATTCAGAAACGTGTTCAGGTTGCATTGTACCGTAGCACTTTTACTTTATGTTCAAGAGAAAAGTTTGTATTTGGCAAGAATACAGGATGCTGTCCGCTGTTAGGCTACAGAACTATGGTCTATTTTTATTGGCCCCGACTTTTGCATTAAACTTCTGCCCTCTACAGGTTCATTGGGTGCACTATAAACAACATACACTAACACTACACATGAAAGATACATTTCGGATTTCCCTCCATTTTTCCTTTCATGTGCGACACAAAAGCCGCTCGACCACTGTAGGCTACAGTGGAGAGCCCTGAGCCGTGTGTCTATCCATAGCACCAACGGGACGAGGCTTAGGCTGCGGACCTTCCCTACATGGACATCAATACTACCACGAAGCACGCGCACTGTGCACGTTCCAAAACACACACAATCATCTACGGCCAGCTACCGACCTTTCCCCCGTGAAACAACACGGTCCCAACTCGTCCCCAACTCAGGTCATTCTATTTCGAAGGTCATATTTGTTATTAAAAACAAACAGGTTAGATAAGATATATATGCCGAAAAAGCATTCATTAGTTCATTCATGGTGGGAAAGACCCGCCTCTCAACGTCACGCTTTGTTTACACGCCCCTCAGGGATTATAAGCACAAACTCACGGCAGAGCGGGATATTTCATCAGAGCATCGCCAACATTATCATCGTCCTTTCCTGGCCATTCTGCCTTTAAAACCAATATCATCAAATCAAAGCGACACCGCTAAAGGTAAGACCATTCACACCTAATCCACGCAATAGTGGACTTAAAAAAAAATGTACACAATTGTTATGTTGATGAGTGTCAAGCGTTCAACTACTAACGGAGTGAAAGTGATGCAATCGCCCCTCGTGTCTTATGTTTTATAGCTCTATTGGCGGACTCATTTAAAATTCCAGGTTGTACTAATTCTATCCAGTTTATGGATATTGTTCATTATTTTTCGCCGTTTAAGACGACGGACCAATAGGTTTTATTAGAGATGCGTCGATGTGGAGTTTGTCGTTTGAGCGGGCTGAGCAGATGCGCGCTTATTGTAAATAGAGAAGTGTACGACGTGTCTTGACTTGTCTGCACCATCGGCTTATTATGTTTTGAAGTCGTTTTACAATTTAAACAATGGCTTCATACGACGATGCATGTCGTTTTTCCATTCATTGTTGTGTATGTACACCGGTGTTAGCATGGACTACTTAGCCGGAAACGCTACTAAAGGCGTGGGGCTTCCCTGATGCTGCATTCAGTGACGTTATAAACCACAAAATTGCAATACTTGTGTGGCAATGCAACCATAACAAGCGTGGGAAAGGACGACCGCCTCTTTGACGTCGCATTACCCGTTTATTACATGTAACAACACAGCCCCGCATAGCTCCACGTGTGCGCAATTCAATGCACAGGGCAACGTAAACACACGAGGACGCCAGTAGTGCCACAACAATAAATGTGTATACGATCCGAGTCGAAATCTGATGCAACATTGACTCAGGACGGCAGCCCGTACCCGTGTTGGCGTTTGGTACGTCTGTGTAGTAAGCGAATTACTCATCATGTGTTTCCTAGACGGTACAGACACGGTAATTAGTAGTGTTGCCGCGAACTACAGAGGCGGCATTAAACACAACGCGAGATTGAGAGCCAGCCACGTCGTGCGTGCGTACTGGCTTCTCCCGGCGGGCGATAGGGCAGCGATGAATACTTGAACATCCTCCAGCAAGAGTGGCACCCAACGTAAGTAAGGTTATTTTGAGCTTACTGTAAGTTTACCGTAGTTTATTGGCAGCAGTCCGCTACGTGCCATCGCTGTGAGTCACTGATCTCCTTCCAGGTGGTAAATGCGTCTGTCTCAGTTGCTGCACGTGTATGTTGCATCAGCCGGTATTTTCAGGCATGCCCTTTGCAACCACTGGCAGAAATGCTTTTTTTTTGTTTTCTTGGGGATTAAATAGGAATGAAGTTCATTTGTAGCAGGTAGGTTGTGCAGGGAGTGAAGGCAGTAGAGGTGTTTGAGCAGGTGGCCGATGCTGCCACGTTTGTACTAGCTGGAATTTAACCCTTTGAAGTATTATTTGTGACTTACTTTGACGCCAAGTAAAAGTAACGTGCACATTTGACATTAGGTATTGATGTGGCGATCTTTTAAGCATTTTCATTAAAAAAAGGTTACAGATAGAAATGCGTTAGGATAGCAAAGTCTGTCAATCTAGACAAGATTTGTTATGAGAAAAATAATAATCAAAATGCATTTTATTCATATTCATATTTATTTATAGTCAATAAAATGGTCCCTGTATGAGAAACAATGTGTATGGTTCTGCTTCCTGTTTAATATTAATGTATTTTCCATGTCTGGTAAACTGATATGGAAGTCTGATTCATAGCTTTGTTGTGTTAGTCAACTATGTGTCACAACACAGTGTAAATATTTTAAACTATCAGGCTAAGTTAAATGTAGGCAATTCAATATTTGCGTTTGGTTGTCTCTTGGCTCCCGGTCTGTGCAAAAATGCTCTCTTGTCACATTGGCTGCTGTCCTCTCGGTTCTTGTCTGACAGCTTTGGTCTGGGGTCGTCCGTGGGAGAAAGAGCAGATTTGATGTCACATTCCTGTCACAGTGGGGGTTTTTTCTGGCAGGTGTCCAGGTAGTGAGGGTCGTCCAGTTCAGTCCAAACTGGCAAATATCACCACTTACATGCACACGCTTTCAAAGGTCTCCAACCAATCACCACCCAGAGTACCTTTCACGCATTATGTAAGGCTCAAATTTACAACTCTTAGATAAAGTTCAATGTGTTGCGTAGTAAGTTTTGTTGTGAGTGATGTGCAGTGCTTTGAACGTCAGCGTGCATTTCCAAAATTGCATCAGGTATAGTGCAAAACAATGCTATTACTACATACTATTATAATATAAACGTTAATATAGATAAAGATAGGTATTAAATAAAATATATGCAGTGTTTCCAGCTTACAATGTTTTCAAGTAAAATTGTGACCGGTATAATTATGATCATTAAATTAACTACAGATTTTAATGTCTTAATTTCTTCTCAAATTATGCTGTAATTATATAATATCCCAGTCATGTAACTGGAGTTGTTGGAACTTGCAGACATCAGTGGGAGCCACAACAACAAAGCCATGCGTTGTTTATGGATGGAGCAAGCAGCTGCTTCAGGCCGTAATGAGGTTAGCAGGTTTCTTCCCTCTCCTCCTAAGCCTCTTAGCTCCATGGCTGCCGTTGGAGCAATGCTAAGTCAGGTAACAGCGCCATTATTCTGCAGCAGCCTGTTGAAACCGGACCAGGTTTGGCCCAAACATCGGTGTGCCTCGTGGATGAAGGGACAAGACTAATCCTTGTTGGAAAGTTTGAATAAGAGCTCACTGTGCGGCTTACGAGAGCTACTAATGTTTACTTTCTAAATAAGGTAATAAGGTAAAGCCAGTGTTTACCTTGTGTCCTAGATTTGACAAAAAACACTTTTCTTTACAGAATTCCTAACAACACTAAACAAGCCTAAGGGTAGGGCTGCACAATATTGAAAAAACTTGCTGTATGCTATACGGGCATGCAATATTGCGATAACGATATTTTTGCGATACTTAGATAATTCAATCAATTCAATTCAGACACATGTAATATATTTTTCAGGAAAGTTATAACTAAAACTGAACTTCTGCACATTTATAAGTTCCACCCATGTTTGGTTTTAGAGAGTGGTGGCAAAAAATGAAAAAAATCTCAGTCAGATGGAAGACTTAAGTGAATTTGTGATATTTTGTGGCTTCTTGCGATACAGATATTGCATCACCTACTATTACAATACAATATTTTTTTGCGATATATTATGCAACGCTAACTGAACGTATACAAAATGAGTAAACAATTCTAATTCAATTTCAACACAGTACGCTCCATTAATTGTAAACAAAAATAGTGTTCAATTTTACGCATGCTGTGTCCAAAACAAGACTTCAACTAAATCAGGACTAAATCGCATAAACCAAACTTAATTAGAGTTCAAACTTTGTTATAATCAAACACATTGCACATTTTTACTATTGTGCTGTAGTTCATGTTTCAAAGGTATCAAGATTTGGGCAGACATCCGACAGCACTGGCCCCATTTCACTCATGTACAGTAGTCCACTTAATCAGATTGATCATTCTCGCTTACAAAATGTCTGCTTGTTTTGGTCCGGGCGCACTGTATGGGTGTTGCGAGCGGTTACGTGACGAGCCACACCTCCGTCAGAGACCTGTCCCAGTTCAGCTCTGGGGCTGGCACCTCGTGGCAGCCACAAGGAAAGGATTAACAGTAGGTTTGACGTGCGCCAGGGAAACCAACGAGGGTTCAGTGAGGCCCGTACAGTAAGCCTGAGGAGACCACCCTAAACCGAGGTCACGGCAGATTGGAGTTTTACAAAATGAACTGTGGGAACTGTGCCAGCGGTTTACATTAAGCTGGGAACTCATTTGCTTGGTTGGTTTGTTTGCCGTATTGTCGAGTCCTAGCTAGGCCTAAACTAGCTCTAAACTTGGACCAAATCAGCTTCCCATGAACTAGGGTTGCAACTAATGATTATTTTTATTATTATTATTATTACAATTAATTTGGCTGCAAAAGGTGCATGAAAAGTGTATTTTTCATAATCGTTTGACGCATGAAGCCAAAGTGATGCAGTTTCAGGACATGCTGATAGACATTATTTGAAAGCTCAGAACCTCTTAATCTGGGATTGTGAAAGAGCGAGATAGAGAGAGTCAGGTCCTTTTTATAATTATTTCCAAACTGGTTTTGCCTGTGGGGGACTCATTCTGCTCTGATTAGATAATGTTCTGAAGATTTTCTTGTATCTCATATCTGGGACAAACTGAGGTAGCCTGGCACACCAGCCTGGCTTCCTCCATGTATTACAAATCTGAATGGACCAATCACACAGCACAGGAGTTTGCGATATACGTAATCATTTTCAGCTCCAGAATTTCCCATAATGCGCCCGGTCTCGAACCACAACAATCAAGATGGCGGCTGCAATGGAGCAAAGTTTTACCACTGGCTTATTTTCTGTTTTATATGAGCTGGAATTGTTCTTAAAACAAAAAAAACAGGCTGCGCTGAAGGCTTTTCTGTTTAAAAAAGATGTCTTCCCTACCTGGCCGCTGACCAGTTACGTCACATAATTTTTTCTCTGATTGGTTTCCTCTGGGCTTGTTAATCCCGCCTCGAGTCTCGACTTGAAATGCTGCCCCAACCGTGGTCTCGTCTCCCAGACTGTCTTCCCAGGTATGTAATACATGGAGGAAGCCAGGCTGGAGTGCCAGGCTAAAACAGAGGTACAATATTTACCAAAAAAAACGTATACAGTATACTCGACTACCTTAGAGACAAATAGTTTTGTCATCAAAAAATACAAAATTTTGATATAATTCTTATAATTAATCAATTAGTTGCTGCAGCCCTACCATGAACCACTCATTACCTAGACCACAGTCTTGAGAAACACCTCCTTAGAGCAGTGAGCCCCTGATGAGATCTTTGGGACGTGGGGGTCCATAGATTAGCTGTGTATTTGCACGTTAATGGCACCTTCAGAGTCCCGGTGTGATTGGAAATGTTAGAGTAATGTCATGCCAACTCAGGAGGTCAGAAATCCACTATGTACCCATTTCGTCTCTCAGAAGTGGACGCGTTTATTATTGTGGATGCTGATCAGCCAAAGTCGTGTTTTTCTACATTGTTTGTCGGCGTTTGAGGTGTTCCTCAACGGCACTACACCGGACATTCCTCCCCGAAACACTTTGTTAATTTGTTTTATTGTTTTTTAAGGTATTAATAGGATGTTATCATTGTTCTGGGACATTATGAAAGCATTTCTCTTCTTGTGTGCTTCAAAATGGGCGAAATTTAGACTTGAATGTATAGACTGTGTGTGCTGACCTGAACTGAAGATATTTTGGGAACATCAAATGAGTTGCGTAGCTTTGAAGATAGCTTCCTCTATTTGAATTTCTGTTTTTTATATAAACAAGGAAGTACGCAATGAATAAAATAAACACACCAAAACCGCAAGTAAAAACGTCTTCCGCTTGAGTTTACTTGAAGATAATTTGGACGCAAATGCATTTGTTTCCTTAAAGACCTGGGTCAGGTGACCAGGCTCCTCTTACAGGTTGGAGTGTTGAGTTTCACTTGTTCCCATTGCCTCTGACTGTGACTGACCCGAAATGTCAGCCTCCTCCGTGCTCGCTCAGAGTCAGATATCAAGACTCCAAGAAGCATGTGACAACGCGGTGGTGGTGCAGCATCGCTTTACTTTGTCCAGATCCTTCAAACGTCATAAAAATAGTTATTGTCAATACGCTGACTAAGCCTTGGATGTACATCGTGTTCAGCTCCAGGCACAAAGCTAGCTGTTTGCGCGAGTTATCTAATACATATTTTGATTGTAGCAGGATACGATCTCTACTTTCTAGAATCTTATGTCATAATGTTTGATGAAGGGCAGGAGCCAACGAGTGATTCACTGCTTTCGAAAGACATAACCAAAGAGATTATCCACAAATGATGAAGCTTTTGCGAAATAATACCACCGCTTTTTGCTACTATCTGTGTAGGTTCTCAGTCGTACAGGAGTTGTCCATCGTAGGCAAAGATTCTTCAGTCTTCATCTGTACTCTGTAGTTGAAGTGTAGGACATTTCGCTCTTTATCCAAAAAGTACTTGACACTTGACAGAAGATACTAAACTATGTGCCAGTATTTGCCTCATACGTACAGATGAGAGACACTAATTAAATATATAAATTTCATGATTATATGCAATTAGATACTATTTGCAAATGAATTATTCTGAAACTGAAGGCTACAAATAATTATGTTAGTGTTGTGCATGCCAGACTCTGAAGTGAAATAGAGATTAGGAAAGGCATTTGGTGTTAAATTTGTGGCACATCAACAAAGGAGAAGCCTAAAGGAAAGATAAGGTAAGACTTTATTGGTCTCACAATGGAGAAATTTACTCTCACGATCACACGGGGGGTGCCAATAGTCAGGAAATGTGCCGAAATACCAGAATTTATGACTCTCCAATAAAGAGGGCAGATGCTTGTACTTTAGTGTTACATGTAGAGCTGCACAATCAATTGCTATTGAATCAAAGTGGTAATTTTAAAGACTGGTTACACAACTTGCAATTAGCGTATCGTTGTATCAACAATTGCAATTGTTTAGGTAATATAATGTGCTCAAAAAACAACAAATTAAAACTCACAAACCCTGTAATATAGACCTCTACAAACAAATTACAAAGGCATGTGATTTGTGTTAATTTAGCAGTTCTTATTTCAATCTCATAATGTTTAGGTTTCTGCACTTTCTTTTTTTTTTCTTTTTTTTTTATCAGGATTTCTTTTTTTTTACAGCCACATTACACATAGTCCTGGCTTGTTTTTTCAACATGTGAGGGGAGTGTTTTGTTAACTTCTGAAATAAAGTTTGTTGTGAATTCGAGGGAGTGAGCACTGACTGAAAACACAGCTGTAGTTTTGGTTTGAAATAAAAGCAGCTGAACATTTGAAGACGTTCTCCTCAGGGTCAGGCCTATCGGAGCTGATTGTCGTCTGGCCTGATCCGGTTCTCTGTTATTGTTTGTGATAAGACTAAACTGTCCTTGACATTCACCAAGACATCTGCACTCGCACTGGCAGCTTCTGAACACAATTAGCTACATTTACAACAAACAACACAAATGACTTTCAATATTTCACCACGTCCGTCGACCAAACTGAATCCAACAAATCAGCCTCGTAACATTCCTTTCCTCCATAATGAAGTGTGCTTATTAGATAATTTAGCGCACAGTCAATCTGACAAATATTCACACTCACTCATTCACACACACTTCATCTGTAAGTGTTTTATTTCCACAGATTGGATAAAAAAGCGCAGATTTAAAATGCCACAGTTATTGCCATCATGATGCGATTATAGATGCTATAATTAATTAAATCATATCAGGACAAATGAACATCTTATGACCGGAAGTTACTTATTTTTAGGCACAGATTTGCTGTTTCTGAGCAAATGCAGAATGTCACTTTGGGCGCTTGATTTAGAATTAGAAATGCAAAAAAAAAGACTAAGGAATCTTAATAATAAGCGTTTTCCCGCAAAAACAGCATTCAGAAACAACATACAAACAGCCTTTTGAACGCATTGATAAATTATTGACATTGAACCCTGTTTATTGGATTTGTAAACTAAATTATGTCTGCACCCAAATGAAAAATGTAGACGCACCGGTGCACCCAACCCAAAATGTTGGTCTGGAGTTTATTTTCCAGATTGTTTTCATATCAAAGAAAAGGAATTAATTTCTCTGTCAGATTTGACCGAAAGCTCCTCTTCAACCATAGTCCTGCACAGTAAAGTGGCCAATATATCGTCTACAACATAATATCGAAAATAGTTGTTTGGAAGATATGCAAATTTACCATATTGAGGGCGACAGTGGTGTATGCGGTAGAGTGGGCCCTCTCATGACTGGAAGGTTGGGTGTTTGGATCCCGGCTTCTGCAATTGCACACTGTCGTTGTGTGGGTGAAGTGGCATGTCACTTCACCCACATTGCCTCCAGTGTCTGCGTACACTGGTGTATGAATAAGAGTGTGAATGGGTGAGTGGTTCCTTACTGTAAAGCGCTTTGAGTGCCTAATGTAAGTGGAAAAATGCCAATTTACCATATCAAGTAAATAAATCAACAAAACGCAGCTTCAAAAACGACTTCCAAAGAATACAAGTGAAATATACTTGATGTGTAATCTCTCAAAATATGGTATAATATTGTTTTTTCTGCACTTTTGTGATTTATTCAAGACAATTATCTAGACAGCACATTCTTTGCATGTTTTTAACGGTTTGCAAGAATAACGCTTGATTATCGTTATCGAGAAAGTTCCCCAAAATATTTCGATACTTTTTTTTCCTACCCCTACCTATAAAAGTATCACCCCAAAAAGACAAATACTAAAAGTACAGACGTTGTTGTTCACAACTAACATGTGATTTGAGGTTAGGGACTGGCCCAAAGGCTTTAAGCATGTATTTTTTTCTTCTTAGCAATATTTCTCTTTTGTTTAATAATAATAATAAAAAAAGAAAAGATTCTGTTCAAGCACCTGCCTGACTGTGTCCTCAAACCGAAACTGTATATTTCCGACTGATGCGCAGCCTGTTAGTCTCTGGACTTGAAGAGAGTTTAGTGTGATTTTAGAGCCTCACATGATGCAAAGGTCCTTCGTTTCAAAGAAAATATTGGAGAAACATAAGTAAAGAACAACAGAAAGTACATCTCATCAATGACTGGAGATGCTAGGTTTGTTTTTGCTATGTCATTTCGTGCTGTGTGCGTGCTACATATCAGGGCGGCTGGTTCGTCTTATCGAGCTCCTGGTTCCCTATGTCCTCGTCCACTTGTTGATATTAGCTCAGAGAAGTCAAACCATATCTTCCCCCCCGCAGCCTTTGGCGTTCCCAGGCTTCTCGCTGTCTGTTAAAAAAAACATGAAGCACCCTGAATGTGTTTAAGGCCAGGTGTAAATGGTAGCGTTTTATTGGCTTACAGCTGTGCTCTATGGCAGGTTTATTTATGGAAAATTAAGGTCTAAGGTGCGTTTCTTTGGACTTCGCTGGGTTCCACGAGCTCCGCTGAGGCAGAAGTGGCTCAAAAAGTTCTGCTTAATTCCAGGAAGTTGTGTAACAGGTGCTTATATGGGTTCATAGTGAAATCAAATGCTGTTTTTTTTTCTTTTTATAACGTCTCGGATTATCAGTTCAGGGGGATTTTCTGAGAAAGTTTCTGGCCTCGTCTCTAAACCCTGCTATTTGATATTGGCTTTGCAATGAAACTGGGCATCTTAAGCTACAAAATAATTCCATCATTGAGTGACTGAGGAGTAAATGAATAATGCACTCAATTGTTACATAACTTTAAGAGTATCAAGAAAAATGTTATACCTTCAAAAAATGGTACTTTGTGAGTACCATTGTAATATATTCTATATTATTAGTTATAGCTTGTGATTGTGTTTGTATTACCGTACATATTACTGTTGCAAAAATATAACTGAGTTACATTTGAGTTACTTTTGGCAAAATTGTAACTGTAAATAGTGAGAATAATGCCACAGAGCAAAAGTGTCATCACCGACTTCCTTTTCCTGTGCCGTCCACATTCTTTTTTGTTTTGTTTTGATGACGTTAGCTACACAAGGCTCTTTCCTCACCAGTATCCAACTTGATTTGTTGTTGCATGTTATTTGAGGGGAGATGCACTTGTAACTTGAGTTACTTAAATTGTAATGACTAATATATTACTGTATTTAGTTGAAGTAATAGTTATATATATATATATATATATATATATATATATATATATATTTCTGAAACTAGTAACTTTTGTAATGAGTTACCCCCAGCACCGTTTGTAACACAGTGATAGCATTAATAGAAAGCAAAGACAATAGAATGATACCTTATTACTCATCATGGAAACAGAACACATTTTCTTCAGGTGAATTATGATTATAATCATACCTCTAACTCAACACCCAAGACACATGGTTAGCATTACCTTGGTTATAATAGAGAACCAGGGCAGCAAAATTCACTGTCCCTTATTACTGTGATATAAAATGCAACCCAAAAGATGAATTTGTATTATTACTGACAAACCTATTTAAACTATGTTCCACAGGTTTTCATGATGCTTAATTTTCTGTGCCGGTGCAAGGTGCGAGCTCCTTCCCCGTTTGAACTCTTGTTTTGTTGTTTCTTCACAGGTTTAATGTGCTGCAAAGAAACACTCTGATCACACAGCTGCTACTTCCTGTTCCTCGGAGTCTGCAGCCTCGAGCTCACGCCCACGACACGCGGCTGATATCAAACTGGTGCTTACTTTACCTCCACCATCTGCCTCGAGCTCTCTCTTCGTCCAGTCCAGTCAATCACACGCCCACACGCCTCTCTTAAGGAAAAAAAAACACATCGGCGCTTCATAAACCCACTCAGTCTCAGCAAACATGGTGAGCAAGCTGTCCTCGTTCGGCAAGAGCCTGCTCCGGCGACGGGTTCTGGACTGCTCCGGGGAAGAGACCCGCTTTGCCCGATGCCTGTCCACGTTAGACCTCATCGCTCTGGGGGTGGGGGCCACGCTGGGGGCAGGGGTGTACGTCCTGGCCGGAGAAGTGGCCCGAGAGAAAGCCGGACCTGCCATAGTCCTGTGTTTCCTGATCGCAGCGCTGTCCTCCATGCTGGCCGGGCTGTGCTATGCGGAGTTCGGGGCGCGGGTCCCCAAAACGGGCTCAGCGTATCTGTACAGTTACGTCACAGTGGGAGAGATATGGGCCTTCATCACCGGCTGGAACCTCATTCTCTCTTATGTCATAGGTGAGCATCCTGGCGTTGTCTTCTTCATTTGTATGGTTATATTACAGATTTGCTATTTGCGACTCTTTAAAGGTGCAATGTGTAACTTTTTAAGTGAAAAAAACCTGATATTAGTGCGTAGTTGAACTTTTAGTGGCTACATTCCAATTGTAAACATGTATTTTTGCGCGCCAATGTTTCCTTTCCTTTACATATCTGGACTTGTACTGACCGTAGTCTGATCTTGCCCTCCTACAGGTACAGCGAGTGTGGCGCGGGCGTGGAGCTCCACCTTCGATAACCTGGTGGAGCAGAAGATCTCGGGCTTCTTCAAAGCCTCGATGTCCATGAAGGTCCCGGGACAAGTGTTGGCGGAGTACCCCGACCTGTTCGCCCTCATCCTGGTCCTGCTGCTTTCAGGTATAGAAATCCAACATTCAGGAATTTTTACACTCACTTTTTCGGCCTGAGCCTTTCATCTGTGACACTCCCACTTTGAAATACCTTACTTATACTTATGTAAACTCCAGGTATTGCCTGAATGTCACCTTGCCAAATTCTTGCTACATTTCTTAGGCCTAAACTAGCTGTGAGTCATCAACTATCTTAACTAGATTTAACTTAATTATTAACTCAATTAGACATGTGTTGTAATGTTGGTTAATATGCACTGTTCTGTAATAATAAACTAACATAAATGCTAGTACTGTAGGGCTTTTAAATTGAGTTTTGGTAGACAATCCTTTTCGAGCTAATTGATTTTTATTTATAGCTTGGATTGCAAAAACACTTGGCTCAGTAGGCTTTACGTAAATAGACTGACACGCAAACAGCATGACAGCAGCCCATATGCTCAGGAAATCCCGCCAGGCATAAGCAAAACACACAACAAACAAAGAGCAGCGATTCGGAAATGTAAAAAAAAAAGTGCCATCTTCAATTGTCTAGAAATAATGATTGCATTTCCTCACTATACTAATGCTTCGTCTGTGAGTCTGACCATTCCTCCTCCATGTAATGCATCCATAAATTTACATATTGAGTTATGCAAATCGAACAAATGGCTGTATTTACACTAGCGCCCGCCTATACACTTGCATAATGTGTTCGGTTCGGCGTGTAATGTTGTAAATGTGGTAGTATCATTCGGTGCTGGCTACTGCTGCTGTGCGAGGACTGATAGAGTACGAACCACCCACATTGAACACTGCATCTTTGTGTTGGTGCCAGAAACGCTGCTTTTATCCTAGTCGCGCTCCAAAGTATCCCCAAAGTCAACTCAGGGCTTTAAAATCCAAAAAGTTAGGTTTACCACTGTCTGGACTTACTTACGATAATAAGTTTAGGATTAGTTGTCGTCTAGTTGTCATCTGTACTGATTTAGTTCTAGTATAGCCTTGGAATCATTTTCATAGTCACTCTAAACCAGGAATCTCCAACCAGTAGCTCGGGAGCTCAAAAAAGTCAAATTTTAGATGCATTTTTGTTGTTCTGAGGAAAACATCTCCAAACGTTTAGGTGAATATAGCAAAGTATAAAGCAGACACTACTGTAATTTTCTTTTATTGTGTTAAATTATCATCTCGTCAGTCCTAGAGGCCGAGTTACACTTGTTTCTTTGAAGTATAAGTAGCTCACTGCCATTTTTGTAAAGCAAAAGTAGCTCACAGGGTAAAAAATGTTGGAGACCCCTGCTTTAAACCCAAAAATTACAATGAATTGCGGCTAGTTACAGATAGGAATTTAGTATTGTTCCCCAAAGAATTGTCTCTTTGGATCCAATAGAGTGCAGACCCCTGTGCTGCTAACCCGAACCCCCCGCTGCATATTTCTTATTCGTCTTTATCTTTCACCAGGGCTGCTCGCGTTCGGCGTCAGCGAGTCCGCGCTGGTCAACAAAATCTTCACGGGCATCAACCTGGTGGTCCTCGGCTTTGTCATAATCTCTGGTTTCGTGAAGGGCGACACGGAGAACTGGAAACTAACCGTGGACGACTACATCGGCTTCAGGAACGCCACAAACACCAGCAGCGCTATCAAGTCAGTGTCCCCCACAGCACAATAAAGCCTTGTGTATCGTGTGTGTGTATCTGTGTAGCGAGTGTGCAGCGCTCACAAGTGTGTGTCTCCTGTTTCCAGTGTCGAGGAGGAGTTTGGCGAGGGCGGTTTCGCTCCTTTTGGCATCGCCGGAGTGCTCTCTGGAGCCGCCACCTGCTTCTACGCCTTCGTGGGCTTCGACTGCATCGCGACGACCAGTGAGTGTTTTCATAAGATATAAGCACGCAATGTTAATGCACAATATTGCTGCTGCGGCCTTTCCAATACATAGTAGGAAGTGACTGTCGTGCCCATAATAAAGCAGAAAATACACACATCTTTTGGCTGTAACATTCGGACAGCTAGCACAAAATGAAAGAAGTGTTTGCATACTCTTATTCCTGGACAAATTTTATATTTTCACACACTGACGTTTAGCGGGAGCAACCATTTTCTTTAGCTTTACACATATCTGAAATACCGGTAGTTGCAATACTCTTTGACTACAATACAATGTATTATTTTAAGCAAGACACAAGCATCAAACTAAAACACAAGTGCGTTGATGGTTAGCGACAAAACAAAATGCTATTTAGCAACAAATGTTTTTCTTTTGTACAATACTAGTTGCAAGTTTAAGCAAACTAATATTTAAGTACATTTGCAAACACTACTACTACTACTACTACAACTACTGTTTATATGGCTTCACATGACACCCATATTTTCACTTAATGCCTCCACTTGACTAACCCTTATTATCTCTTTATGTAACCTACATTTTCTTTCTCTTTTCAGGTGAAGAGGCCAAGAACCCGATGCGATCCATTCCCATTGGCATCGTTGCGTCTCTCCTCATCTGTTTCATCGCGTACTTCGGAGTTTCGGCCGCGCTCACCCTCATGATGCCCTACTACCAGCTCAACACCCAGAGCCCCCTCCCCGAAGCCTTTTCTCACGTGGGATGGTCCCCGGCGCGATACATCGTGGCTGTGGGCTCCCTCTGTGCCCTGTCGACAAGGTAAAGAAAAAGGCAAATTAAACTGTCAAATGATTTAGTCAGAAAAAACATTGAGATTTTAAAATTGTCTTGATTTTTGGCACTTTTCACTTGAGGATTATACAGTAGTTGCAATGTTGTCAATAGGTGTACAAAAGCCAAAAAACGTTCCTTGTGAAGCGCTTTGGGTGTCTTGATTCAATAATAATGTTACCTTTCCTTAACATATGTGCAAATTTCATATCTTCTAATAGGATTCTCCCAAGGGTAGTCAACAACAACCATGTAAAGAGTTCTTCGGAGTCTTCGGCTCAAAGTTACTGGGATAGTCTAACCTGAGTTCACTGCTAAAATGACTGAAATCAAGTGTATTCGACCCATATTCGAGTAATTCTGATTTGCCAAATAAAATGAGTCACAATTACTCAGAATAATGTAGAATATTCTGAATTCAAGCAAATTTAACTGATGAAGAGATCACTTTTTGCAGTGTTCTTAGCACATCTTCTCTAACCTTTACCCCTCTCTCTTCTGTAGTCTGCTGGGCTCCATGTTCCCCATGCCCCGTGTGATCTACGCCATGGCTGAGGACGGCCTGCTGTTCCGGTCTCTGTCCCGAATGAACGAACGCACCAAAACTCCCCTCCTGGCCACAATCGTCTCCGGAGTCGTCGCAGGTACGGATTATTTTAGAGTATATAAACCTTAAACAGCTGGTTACATTCCGGTTAATATAAGGCACATTGCAAACACTATTCTTTTGATAAACATTTTAAATCTATTGTTCTTCTTTCAGCTTTGATGGCCTTCTTGTTTGACTTGGCGGCTCTGGTCGACCTCATGTCCATTGGGACTCTTTTGGCTTATTCTTTGGTCGCCATCTGTGTCCTTATCCTCAGGTAAGCAGCAAATAATGTCCACTTTATTGCAATATAATATTAGCAACCGAGCTGTAAATTGCTAAGCTAATTACATAGAAGTTTCTCATTATTTATTTGTTTGCAATGAGGAGCAACAATTATAATTCTACTAATTATTAATTTACTTTATTTGACAGGGACAATGCAGTCAGACAAAGTTACAAAACTGATGTGATGCACAAAGAGTTTATAGCTATTGCTCATTCACAACTCCCACAACACAATTATTTATAAGACTAATCTAAAATCATACATTTCAACCTTCCCTCACACATACATGTACAGTACATTTCTAAAACTTTCTCATGCCCTCACCATCACATGCCGACGCACCCTATTAGTATCTACATCATCTAAAACTCTTTTATTTTATTTATTTATTTTTATTATACTCGTTCACTCACACTTTTAATTGGCATCAGGGTCCAAAAAGAATTACATAATGTTGTCTCTGCTTTATGCCAATGATGTATCAATGATGAGAAATCAGAAGCTACATTTTGCAGCAGGTGGCATTACATAACTGGCTGAAACTCAAATCTCCATTCATCCTTCCATTCGCTCTGAGAAGTCAACAAAAGTATCTAGAAATGTACAATAGAAAACAAAGAAATGCATAATAAACTGTTTTGGCCACTTTTAAGCCATGACTTAATCCTGGTGGTGATTATAATAATTTGCATTACGCGTTACAAGCTTGACAAGCTTTGAAAACTGTCTTATCCAAAGTCTCTATTGGCATTTTGCATAAGTATAGATTAGATTAGATTTGCGTCTGTTCATCATTTCGAGTTACATTCAGTGTTTTTCCGCCCCCGCCCTCCAGGTACCAGCCGGGCACCTTGAACTCCCCCAGTCAGATGGAGAAGCTCGTGGAGATGGTGGGAGGGGAGAAGGTGGCCGTGAGCGGAGGAGACAGCAGCGATGAGTACGGCACGGACGAGGCGGACGAGAGGCCGCTCAAAGAGGCGTTCACTCTGAAACTCCTGTTCGTTCCGAGCGGGAAGAACCCCACGCACATCTCGGGGAACATCGTCTACTGCACTACTGCCGTCATATGTGAGTCTGACAGTTTTGGGAGATTTTTAATCATCCTTCCTTTGATTGAATTTTATTTTGACATTGCTCTGTATTTGGTTAAACGTTAAAGCAACATACTGTGAGCTTTTTTTAAGGACTTTGCCAGTAGGGCTTTTATATCATTGTGGATGTGATATACCAGGGTTTCCGCAGGGCATTAAAAGTCATTAAATGAATTATGTCAAAAATAAGGCCTTAAATGTCAATAAAAAGCATCTTA
This sequence comes from Lesueurigobius sanzi, assembly GCA_900303255.1. Lineage (NCBI taxonomy): Eukaryota > Metazoa > Chordata > Actinopteri > Gobiiformes > Gobiidae > Lesueurigobius > Lesueurigobius sanzi. The sequence continues at coordinate 8,757 of OMNZ01004659.1, read as the reverse complement.
ATATATAAAATACAGTTCGGGAAGTGGGCGGGGCCGGGGAAACGTTTTTTGCTAAACGTTTTCAACCGTGCGGTCTACAGAAGTGTCACGCACGTACTTACATTCTCCTTCAGTCATTACGTGGGATAGGGTATATTTCATGGCATGTCATCGCCGTTTGGAAGATATATCCATGTTTGGAAGTCCAAATTCTGCTTTGGCAGCCGCCATGTTTTTTTTTCTTCTTCGGGCACACAGGCAGTATACTCCAGGAGGCTGTACGCTGGGTTAATGCTGCCCTCTACCGCCAATACTGAAACTCCATGCTTTTAACCAACCAATGCAGCCCCGTAATCAGCACACCTGCGAACTGGCGTTTCGCTTCACAACGGAGAAGCCAGAACAAGGGTGGCTCAATGGTAACGTGGCGGTAATGTGTGGCGCACAGAGAAGGTGCATAGCGGCAACGGAGGTGCGTGAACGCCGCGAGACCAAAGGCGAGCTGACCAGAGGGAACGTGCAGTGCGTGGGGCACCAGGTGCTCCGAGGGGAACCACATTGAGTGATTTCAGATGTTAAAAGTTTTATTTAAATCTTTTCATTTGGTCTATTGATCGCACCACTATAACCCCTCCCCCACTCCTTTTTTCATCAAACTTAACATTAACTCAAACCTGTGACACAAACAAAACAGTTTCCTATAAGATTGCATGATTTGTTTTATCCACAGTCTTTTATTGGGTAAAATATCACATTATGTGGCTCAAAGCATTTTTTTCATGATTTTAGTCCTAGCATAAATTTTTTACAGAAACCCGGGACCTTCTTGCTGTGAGGCAAGAGCACTATTCCCTCCGCCACCGTGCCGCCGGGTTGTGTTATAATTCATAAGCTCAGTTCATCGAATGCAAAGCTGCAGAGGCCCGGCCGTAGGCCGGGTTACAGCTAGTTAAATAGAATTCAAACTGGCATTAAATCAAAAGTTCTTGACTACTTCAACTACTTTTAGTGCAGAAGTTTGTCAAAAATGCTAAAATTTGGGTCTAGACTAGGGTGACCAGATTTTTCACATCAAAAACTGGGACAAAAAGATTTTTTTGTCATTTTTCTCAGTTTTTTTTTTTTAATAATTTTTCTTGCGTTTTTTTCTCACTTTTTTGGGTCATTTTTCTAATAATTATTATTATAATTCTTTTTTTTTCACGTTTTTGTCATTTTTCATAATTTTTCTTGCATTTTTTTCTCACTTTTTTGGTCATTTTTCTCGTGTTTTCTTCTATATATTTTTTTGTCATTTTTCTTACGTTCTTTCTGCATTTTTCCTCACATTTTTCATCTTGGCCAAAAGTCATGAGGCGTCAAGTAATTATGCTGCTTTGAACAAGCACTGGTGAAAAAACAGGGACAACTGGGACAGAGGTTGTGTAAACCTGGGACAAATTAAAGGTTCCAGATTAATTCACAGGGGACATGGGACAGAGGGCTCAAAACTGGGACTGTCCCGGGTAAACTGGGACGCCTGGTCACCCTAGTCTAGACTGCAGTTTTGGCAGAAATTATACACTATTGAATACGCACCGATTTATGGCATTAAAAATGTAGTATTTGGGCATTAAAATGGCATTAAAAAGCATTAAATTTACATATTACATGAAGAAAGTAAGATGTTATTGTGTTTTTGTCAATTGTTGCATTTTGTGAAATAACAACAACTTGACCTTTAGTGACTATTTGCTTTCCATCACAGTGGCCTCTCTGACGCCCCAGGATCAATTGTTTTTACAGTTTCATACCAGAAACCTATGAGAAACCCTAAAACAATTGATCCTGGAGCGTTATAGAGGCCACTGTGATGGAAAGTAAAGGTGTCGTGCAGTTTTTTTTTTACATAAAATATTACAAAGCGCACTTTTAAGGTGCATTCAGACTCCAACACTGGCTACCTTTAAATCACATCTAAAACAGTGGCTAAAGGAAATCCAGGCCTGCTGTGAATATTTTTAGTGTTTAGTTGTTTGTTATATGTTTTGTGTTTTATATGTATCACCTGCCAAAGGGCTACAGCTGGAAACTAGCATCGTTGCTATAATCTGGCATATTTACACAGCTAATGCTGCAGATGTCCATTAATATGCACTCATGTCTCTATTAAATCAATAAATTATGAGAGGAAGTACACACAAGTTAGTGCATTTTTATGTTGCCTGCAAACAGTGGCAATGCAGTTGAGACAAAGGATAGTCAAGTCAACACACCATTAACAATATGGTCAAATGTCTAAATGAGATTAAGCAAAAGAGAAAATGAGCAGAAGCAGAAAAGAAAAGCGACATGCATTTCATATCATAAGAGTATTTTGGTCCGTGGTCAGCTCGTTGCCTCCCGAATGTGTTAGATTAAGTGTTGATTGACTGTGTGACTAATAATTTTTTGTTTTTTGCAGCCGTCCTGATCACAGTGCTGTGTGTGTTGCTGGCTAATTGCCTGGAGGATCTGCTGAACGCTCATCCCGCGGTGTTGGTGCCTGTCATTATTTTGGCTGTGCTCTGCACTGTCTGCTTCATCATCATCTGTCGACAGCCGCAAAGCAAAGAGGCACTCACTTTCAAGGTATGCAAGAGGAGAAAGAATGAATATTAAGCTCAAGTCCCAGTTTGAGAGCCCCTGGTCTAATACAGTACAATAACGTCACTCATTCTACAGACGCTCCAGTTATCCTATTGTTTCTATAATATAATTAGATTATATACTTATTGAGGACCACTGTTTGCAATAGTATTAGGTAAAATGACCATTCAAAGTCCACATGGGAGCAGTGCTTAGTAACACAGATGATTAAATTTTAATTTGATAAACTCATTATGAATGGCTTATTGAATAAACTCATAGCTGTTTCCTCTTGCTGTTGACATAATGCCGTCACCGCAGCACTATTGAACATTCTTAGTTGTATTTTACATATTAACATGAACTCTTATCCTCTTGCCGCAGGTCCCTCTCCTGCCCAGCCTCCCTCTCTTCAGTGTCTTCGTAAACATTTACCTTATGATGCAGCTTGATATGGGAACATGGCTGCGATTCGCAGTCTGGATGGCCATTGGTAAGTGCCCATTTATTTTTATGACTCTTTTAAGGCCTGGCAGTGTCACATTTTGGTAGAGCTTTCCTCACATATTACAGGGTTAAATGAACATTAAATGAATTGTGTCCAAAATAAAGCCTTAAATGTAATTAAAAAGTATTAAATAGAATTCCATCCATCCATCTTCTTCCGCTTTTCCGTTGCCGGGTCGCGGGGGCAGCAGTCCACACTGCACCAATCCCTTATGGCTCCTCCTGGGTCCACAGGAGGACGGCCCCACGACGCTCTTTCACCTCTGGGCAACGTTACTGGCCTTGATGGTGTCTCATAACAACATAACATAACAAGGGGCTTCTGAACCGCTCTGGGTCTGACCCGTCACCTAGGACCTGTTTGCGATGGGAGACCCTACCAGGAGCATAATGCCCCAGACAAGATAGCTCAATTGATAGCTCAATTGATAGCTCAATTGATAGCTCAATTGCGCAACTAATTTTACTGCTTTGTCAAAAATACAACATTTTTAATTTTAATGCTGCTAACGTCACAGATCAGAACATATTCAATAGAAAATGTGATACGACAGAGAACTTTTGACCAGAAATACAGTATGATTTCTGCCAAAACTCCACTCTAGACCCTAATTTTTGTATTTTTGACAGACTTATGCTGTAAAATGAGTTATTATTTATTCTATTTAATGCTTTTTAATAACATTGAAGGCCTTTCTTTTGACACAATTGTATGCTTTTCAGTGCCCCGTGGAAACCCTGTTATACGTAACTTTGTCAATTCTTTCCACACAGGTTTCGCCATCTACTTCTTTTACGGCATCAAGAACAGCAGCGAGGCCTCGAGTCGGTCCTCCCCGCGCAAATACGAGCCAACCCAGACCAAATCCCCCATCTACACTGGCGCCCCCGACGACAGCGACGTGGAGGGGGCCAACAGCGCGTGATGCTCACGGACTCAGACCTAAACCGGGACAGCACTCATTTTTAGCAGTGTCTAAACATCCTGGGCTCGTAAAAGAAAGAAGACACACAGTTTACCTCTCTCTCTGTGACGTGAGGCTCGAAATGGTGGCGCTTTATGGACCCGGATCATTTGGCGACTTAGCCTTAGCCACTTGCCGCTAACAAACAAACAAACAAACTAAGAAACAAATGCTATGGACTTCGCTAACAAGGTCACGCTGCTTATTCTTATTACAACCGGAAAATGTTACATATTATTAACTGTCTTCATGTATGTGCTGCTTGCATTCTGCTCTAGGGCAGTGGTTCTCAAACTTTCTATCAAGTTCAAGTCGTTGGCTTTACAATAACAGTGTAAGTCAGGGTTAAACCAAATCCAAACTAGGTCAAAACGAACACGCACATTAAGTGAAGTAAAGTTACGGGCATTATGAAACTTAGCAGTTCAACAACGGTCTAAACCAGGAGTAAACCGGGGCTAAAGCAAAGAGAAGCTAAGACCAATCCTGGAATAAACTTGAACTAAACGGAGTCAGATTAGGATTTACCGCTGATTAAATCCGGACTAAACCTGGACGTGCACGGTCTAACACAGGACTGGACTGGATGAAATGGCATGAAATATTTGTAAACAAGG
>OMNZ01004635.1:11858-23339 GCA_900303255.1 Lesueurigobius sanzi | reverse complement strand
ATAAATATTTATTATTTCATAACTAAATGGTTACACCCCTAGTAAGAACCATTTTATGTAAATTCACACATTTTGATGTATTCAGACTGAAAAAAAAACTATTGTATGGCTCTCACGGAAATAAAGGTTAATATATGTGACTTTTTTGGCTCTTTTAGCTAAAAAGGTACCCGACCCCTGGCCTATATTATTCACTTCTACTTGAGTACCTGTAATATTCTAATAAATTACCTGTAAAAAAAAGTTACCCGTTACCCTGCAAGTAAATCTTTTAAGTGACAAAAGTGTCTTTTAATTTGACATGATCCTCATTCTGCAGAATTGTTTATTGTTATATATTTTATTGCATTTTCATAGAATATTTTCTTTTTTTCCCCTTAAAGGGGCACTATGGAACTTTTTAAGTGAAAAATAAATTCCTGATATTTGTGCATATGTGACCTTTTAGTGACCCAGTGGCTGTGCAGCGTGGAGCCTTTACTTTCCATCACAGTGGCCTCTGTGACGCTGTAGGATCAAATGTTTTTAGGGTTTCTGATCCATTTCTATAAATCTCCTAAAAACAATTGACCCTGGATCATAATTGAAGCGGTTGTGAGTAAAGGTGTCATGCTGCACAGATACAGCCACTGGGTCACTAAAATGTGAAATATGCACAATGTTGGAGCTATTTGTTCTTTGTTTAATTTAGGGCTTAAGCTTAGTTACAGTATTTCCTCCATTTCTTTTAGCCTAATTTTTCCTTTTTTGCTAAAGTTAATTATGTTTTATTTTGCATTTGCTAATTTCCTTTTATATTCTTTTCGCTAATTTAATTGAATAATTTACTTACTTTTTGGCTTATTGGTCACGGGGCATAGACATCTACATAAGTGGGTCAAGGTGGGTGGGCCAGCAGGCATCATGGGCACACGGTTTTTTACCAGCAACAATGGAGAGGTTGCAGGCTTGATCCAACTGTGAAGTTTGCCGTTTGTATGGAAAATAAACCAACTCAAATGTATTTCTTGCTTGGACATTAATTATTTTTGGTCTGCGTAAAACCACGCTTGATGGTGCCTCAGTGGCCGTTTGATTTATTTTGATTACTTTGGATTTGTTTAAGTTTATGGACAAATAGCCACTACACACAAATATTAGGATTTATTTTATTTTTCACTTAAAAGTTGCATAGTGCCCCCTTAAACTATGTCACAATTTGGAATATAAATCTAATTTATACTCAATTACTCAAAAGTACTTGCTTGCGCAAACATATATTTTAATTTTAAAATACAAAACTTTTGCAAAAAATGGTATACAGTAACTGAGATGAGAGAAAATCGTATAATGCATATTAACATTTGCCACAGTCAGTTGTATTTATTTGAAACCACTAAGAGCACATCCTACAACCATTAACTGACCTTTTTATGCCTGTTTTATTTATTTTTTCATTAAGATTGTAACGCTGGCGACGATGCAGGAAATGAGAAATCTCCATTTTCAGAAGTGTCACAGTCTCCTGAACTGGATCGCAACCCATCCCCACCACCGGACGATGCCACTGAGGAGGTACAAAAAGATGCGGACGCCATTGGAGACACTGTCTACAGCAAACATTGGCTGTTTAGCACCCTAACTCGCCTTATACAGGTAATCAAGAATGAAATCTGTCAGGTAACACTCTATGAAACTGGTATGCACAAAAATAAAATGCAGTGAATACTAATATTACGTTTGTAAATGAGATGGTTGTTTTTCAGATGGTCACAAAGCATTCAGAAGAAGCTACTGATGGACAAATGGAACTGCCTGACAATGATGAAGAAGATTTGTGTAGAGTTTGGGACATGGCTATGGATAAGGTATGCCTATTTTTTATTATTATGATTTGTCTGTCTTGTTTACTTTTTGCATTTGACTCTGTGCATCCTATTTTTTATGTATTTATTTATTTATTCCAATTAAAGTGTCAACTTATCATATGTATTTATTTATCCCACTTTTAGGATGTGGCTGGTTTTCTGCAGGAATTCAGAGCAACAGATATTCTACTAGGAGTTATAGCAAAATCGCGTTGTCCACGTCTGACAGTGAGCTACAGCCTCATCAATAATTACAACATTGTGCAAATACAAAATCACAACTAATTCCTTGTACATATAGGAAATTGCTGTGGGGATCCTAGGGAACGTTGCTTGTTTTCCTGAGACATGTTTAACTCTTAGCCAAAATGACGACTTGGGGTGTGTATGTTGTTACTTTTGTTTATTTTTCTTTTCTTTTTTCCTTTATGTAACTATTGTGTTGCTTGTGTCAGCAGGGCAGTACTGTTGCTTCTTCTCGGTGATACAGATCCACCAACCCTTCTGGAAACTTGCAGGTATTTGTAGATTTGCCAGCTTTAACTACTTTAGGTTTTGGTGGCATTTAATATATCTATTTAGAGAATCTGGATTTCTGAACTAGAAATTGACTGGTCATTTACAAACCTGCTATAAATTCAGCACTTTATATGTTATGTCACTGTCTGTGAAATGGAAATCTGCCCTTTGTCTTGCTTTACAGATTTTGTGAACAAAAATTGTGTAGTTGTTGAATTGTTTTAACAGGTTACTGCTGACCTGTGTCTCGCAGCAAGAGGTTTGTGCAGTGTGGCTTGAGCGAATGCAACAGCAGCCGTCTGTTTGCTCCAACCTCTGCTTCATCATGTCCAGCTCCACAAACAGTATTTCATTTATTACATATAATCCAATGTTTTTAATAAATCAGTGCCATCTTAAATTAAATTACTATACAGTGCCTGACAAGAGTCCTGTTGCTTATCCAAACTGTAGGAAGAAACAAATAATAACTTGACTCAGAAATGGCTTATAATGAAAGGCTAAACCCTCTACATTATGTTTATTATACCAAAAGAAAGTTTTGTATCATCAGGTCAGATTTTGCTTGGACAAAAGTCTTGTTGCATACAAAAAGTAATGTTGAAATTATACATATACTTTATTTTGAACGCACAAAAACTTTAGACAATAAAGTCATGGTGCCTTGGGGAAAAAATAAAATGTGCATGACTTCCATGAGCTTGGAGGACTGCATCCATACGTCTTGGCCATGACTCAAATAACTTATTGATGAAGTCATCTGGAATGGCAAAGAAAGCAGTCTTCAGGACTCCCACAATTCATCAAGATATTTTGGTTTCATCTTCAGAACCTCCTCCTTCATCTTACCCCAGACATGCTCAATAATGTTCATGTGTGGAGACTGGGCTGGCCAATCCTGACGCACCTTGATCTTCTTAGCTTTCAGGAACTTCATTATAAGCCATTTCTGATTTCAATTGATCAACCATAAGTTATTATTTGTTGTTCCTTCAGTTTGGATAAGCGACAGGACTTTTGTCAGGCACTGTACAGTACATAACTATCAAATTAGTAACTTTTGGCCTCTTTATTTTAAACCAATAAAACTGTCTGTTTGCTTTGCAGCTGAACTTTTAGAGAAGGTTGGAGAGCTGGTGGACAAGGTTTTTGACCTCGATGAAGACTTGATGACGGCTTGGGTCACCCCTAGGCCACATCCAGAAGCTGGAGAGGGGGATAGTTGTGTAGATGTTGCCTCATGTCTTTTGGAAGCCGCAAAGCAACTCAGGTAGGACAGCCGTGCTCTGCTCATGGTTATACTACTACATACATAAACATAAAGGGCAATATGCAGAGTAATAATAATGGCTTACAAATATACTGCACTTTACAGGCCTGTAAGTTTCTCAAAGCGCTATATTGTAGTCATTATTCAGTCCATACTCGCTGGTAGTAAGCTATTAGCAGCCCTCGGATAGACTGACAGAGGCGAAGCTGCCAGTCATCGGCCTCGGAAGACCACCAACCACTCCCTCTCACCAATACTACATTCACACAGGCTGCTTACCTGAAGTCTCGCCCAAAGACACAATGACAGTCGGGATTTGAACTGCTGACTTTCTGATCATAAGACAGCCCTGGTCACCCTAAGGCTATCTTCATCAGCTTGTGTATCTCAATCTATCTCTTTTAAACGCACAAGTTCTTTTAGCCCCTATGTGTTTGTACACTGAGAATATTATCAAGATGAAAGTAATGTTGCCTGTTGTCCTAGAGACATTGTTTATTTACTGATGATACATGTTTTATCATGTGCTAAATATTAAATGTGGCACAGTAATTAAATCAGTTGTGAGTGAGAAAGGAAAGGCTGTGATTGGCTGAGCTGACACCCCCCCCAAATGATAGGGACCCTGCTTCTTTTAACTTTTCCCAAACCAAAGCTAACACTAATGTACAAGTTCAGCCTGAGCATGTCAACAATACTGAGCTGCTAAGACTGATTGGAAAATGGAGCCCCACCGTCTTTTTATGACTTCTTGATGTATTGATCGCATTCAGTCCAGCTCATTTTTATCTTTAAATTTTCTTACAGATCAGAGAGTTCGAATGGATTAGAGATTTATCTTCATATCCTTCAACTCCTCTCGACTATAACTGAGGGGGTCCAGATTTTCAGTAAGACCAACAGCACTGTTCTCTCTTCCAGTGGTTCCCAAACTGTGGTACAGGGACATCCCCGATGTTGAAAAATAATGTTAAAGACTGTCTGACTCGAGGAGGGAGGGAAACGAGAAGCGGCTGTGGCCATGTCGTTCCTGTCCTGCCGTTCGACCGCGCCCACAGAGAGGAGACTTAAGGAGACTTGCTTTGTAGGCTATTTATCACAGTATTAAGTTATAAGTTGATGCAGCCGCCACACAGTTGTTTGGATAAGTTGTCAGTGAGTGAAGGAGAGGAACACGTAAAGGAGAGCAAAAAGAGTCCAGCACCAAACCAGTGTCTGATGTTCCAATGAGTGACAAAAGCTGCAGAATTCTGCTCCACTGAGAGAATGTAAAACATTCAGCTTTACCCTGTCACACCACACACCAACTACCCTGGCTAGTGCCAGACTAAACAAGTGAATATTTAGTCTGGGAATCACCCATTCATTTTCTCGTAGGAGAGGTGTGGTTTACGATTGTCCATAGCCGTTTATTGGGCTACGAATGTCTATCATATGCATCTGCACGTAGCCCAGAGCCAATTGTATCAATTGTACCCAATGACGTATGAGCCTTAGCTAATCCAGTCTGTCCAATAGTACGCGTCATCGTCTAGCCCAGGGGTGCCCATAGTTTTTTTCCATGAAGTGCCAAAATAAACTATGGAGGGCCAAAATTAGTGGGTGAAGGGCCAAGCGCAATATTGTTTTGCATGTAGAAAGACCAAATACAAGCAGATCTATGATTTAAATGTCCTTTAATCACTGTGCTATTGAGTAGGACATGCTGTTTTGGCGTCCTTAATAACTATTCAATCTGTTCAGTCACAAATTAATCCAAGTAGATACTCCTTACAAATCTACGCACCATCTCGAGGGCCAAATGAAACCCTTGGAGGGCCGAATTCGGCCCGCGGGCCCCAGTTTGGGCACCTCTGGTCTAGCCGTTCCTCCCCGTTCTGTGATTGGTCCCCAAATCCCTGTGAAGATTTGGGCCTTGGTTTCCAGGCTGTTGAGCAGTTCGAAAAGATTTGAGCGCGAGCAGCATGGGTATTCCCAGGTTACACACCAACAGCTACAGCACTGTTTTTAATTCATTAAAAAAAATAAAACTAAAGTCAAACACTTTCTTCTAAAATCGTTATATTTAAGGGAATATTTAATGGTTTAACTGTAAAGCTACATACACACAACTGGTCACCCAAAGCCTTAAGGGGTACACCGCTCCAAAACATTTGGGGACCACTGCTGTATTTTATTCTGTTCAAACTTGATTTGTTTGATTATTGCATGAAATTGCTATATGTTTTATAGGCGCTGCTGATGGGGCCGGAAAAGCTATATGGGACTTTGTCTGTGACGTTGTCTGTGAGGATCTCTGTCAGACAGATGATCTTCCAGTTGTCTTACAAGAGCAGAAGGGTATTCTGGTCCAGGCCTTTGCTGTGCTGCAGGCTCTTCATAAATGCCAGGATCAGTGGAGCAGCAAAGGGGAAACAAGTAAGTTGACAGCCTTCACACAAAGTTACTTCCTGTAAACTAACAATAGCAGCTGTGTAACTTTGTGAAATGGTCTTATTTCAGGCTTGTGTCTTATTGGCACAGTTTTGCGAGTGCTTCAGTTTCATACAGAGTACAAAAACACCTCAACTGATGAAGACTATACTAAAATTGAACAACTCAAGACTTTAGCAGAGATAACTGCAGAGTTTTTAGCTGATATCTCTCCTCAGATATCAAAGGTAATTTTAAACTTAAAAACTATACACACTATTAGGTCAATGCCCTGACATTTCCATCTATGCTCTTATTCAAAGGCCACTATAGGGGAGTTGATAAAAGAGGGCTATTTGACAGAAAAGACCTGTCTGGCAGCTGCAGGAAGTTTGCACACTTCGTTTATCACCTCGGTAAGTATATCCCATTCTTCATTCTGTAAAATGTGCAAAATATTCACATATAAGACCAATGAGAGGTACATTTGAGCTGGACCCTTTTTAGGTCTTTTTTTGTTCATTTTTAGCATGTGATTACTTTACACAAATGGCTTCTGTGGAAAATTAACGTATTCATTTTGTATTTTCCTTCTCTCTTGTGCAGTTTGAGCACCTGTCCTCAATACTGTCGGAGGTTGATCCTGGACTGGCAGACAAGCTCAAAATACAGTTTCCTGTCTGAGGCCGCCCTTCATAATAGCCCTTTATAGCCTCCTATTTTTGAAGGCAAGTTTGGTTTTCCATGGAACGACTAGGGTGAGGGTCATCATCTCAGTAATCCCAGAAAAAAGATCTAAAAAGACTTGTGGTTTTTGCTTTGTTTCTTGTGTATTTGCAGCTGTTGGAGTTGGCTTCATTTTTAATAAATCATATTTTTCTATATTAAAAGTCACAGTTGATTTGATTTGAATATATGTGATTTTTTATATGAAGTTCATACACCTTTCCCAAGATAAAAGTAGTTTAATTTTGGTGTGTGTGTTTAAAGTAATTAAATATATTTAAAAATGTGTATTTAGCACATTTATTTTTTTGTTCTCCAAAACTCAAGCATATGAGTAATGGTGCTAATGCTGATGACTACATCAAGTGTTTACCAGAAGGTGACTGTCACTCGGTAAGGACAATACAATTAGATGAAAGGCTCAACCTCGGCAACAATAAACTAATTTGGTTTCCAAATGTGCTAGGGCACCCACTCCTAGAGAAGAGCAGCACAATCTGCGCACTTCCAGTGAGCTTTCCAAGCCCTGGTGAATATAGCAGCTTTTTAATTAAAGCTTGGATTGATATGTAGAACACTCTTTCTAATGGAAATCCTGTGACGGCACACGCAGCACACACACCCTATGGCAAAAGGCCTCTGTCTATGCATGCCTTTTATACACGTGATGCCAAGGTGGCTGGTGTCTTGATTAGCGAGTCTTGTTTGTGCCTTGCATTGCTAAAATAATGTGAATGCGGTCATGCTTGGCCTTTTCCTGATTGCTTGTGGTCAGAAAGTTGCTTTAGTGGATGTTGAGCCTGTTGGCCCAGCTCCAGGCTGTTTTCTGTCACAGAGATGAGGGTGAGGAACAGATGCTTGTTGTTGCCCTGCCAAACTGCATTGTCAATCAGCCCATCTTCACTGTAGACTGACATGATCTGACCTAATGCACACATCGGAGCGAGCTGTGTCTGTAAGTGCTTCATAGACCAGCTTTTTGAAGCTGATGCCAGATGTCAGCTTGTTTCCTTTTTTGCTCTTTTGTACCAAGCAACTTTGATTTTCTATCAAACACTGTGACATTTCCGCTTACAGTAAAATTTCGTTATATTTCCACGTGTATAAAAGAATCACATGTGCGTCACACACCGCTTACATAATCAGAGAAAATGGCACATGAAGACTGCGGCATATGTCTTGTATTCAAAATTTTGACAACTTTATATTTGTATTTTTGTAATAAAAGGTGTAAATCAAATGCGAATTTCAGGATTTCACATTAAAACACATAACACATTAAAACAATGTATATTTATCTAGTGTTACTTCATGTAAATTATTGATATTGAATTAACTATATTTTACACTGGCGTTACTTTGTCTGTATTGTTGTATTTTCTCTTCTAACAACAGTGCTGTTGCCGAGATGCATAATGAGGGGAGAAGCTATGCGTGGACCTGCACGTTCCCCCTTTTGTTGATGCTCAGTCTCTCATCACAGTTGAAAGGTGCTGGGACAATGAAACATGATACCACTGCTTTCAGCTCATTTCCTGACAATTTACAGCTTCTACCTCATGTCAACATTATTATACTTTTACCAAATATGACTGACGCTGCGACGCACTTATTCTCAATCACCGGAAATGAATATATTTTACTGTTGGTTGATTATTACCAGGTTTAGGGGTTATACTTTTTTCTGTAATTTGTTCTTTGTTTATTATGGCTCGAAATAAAAGTATTCATTCATTCATAAAATATGTAATGATATTATTAATATTGTTTCTTGAAAGCCAGGACAGCATTTTGGAAATGCCTATGAAAGAATCAGATCAATTTGATTTATGCCAGAATGTTCATATTGTGGTTTGATTTTAATGGAATATAACGATTAAAGCAGGTCTGATCTGGGCAAGAATCAGCTTGAAAAGTATCCATTTGTTGGTCAAAATAGAAGACATCTGTTGGATGTTGAGTGGCCTTGAGAGAATAAAATATTACTACAGTCCAGTTTTAATTTCGTCGACTAAAATATTTAGTCATAATTTCAGTCACAGTAATATTTTTGCTGACTAAAATTAGACTAAATCTAAATTAAAGTTAGTTCATGAGACTACAACTATGAATCGACTAAAAAAAGACAAAATAAAAATGAAAAGAAGGGACTACAATGATCCAAACTTGAGAGACTTCAGTTTGAAAGAGCCTCGTATCATTCATTGCCAAAGGAACAGCTCTAGTTGTGTTTTGATAATGTGGAAGACGCTTCATGAAGCAGAGAATATTATTAAATATGTTTGAAAACAATAATATAAATGTGACTCAATCTATTTCAAATTTAGTCGACTAAATTTACGTGGAATTTTTGTTGACTAAAACTAACAAGATTTTTTTTTTTACTAAATCTTGACTAAAATCAAATTCCATTTTCGTCAAAAGACTAAAACTAAATTAAAATGTGCGGCCAAAATGAACACTGCTACAGTCTAATATTTATGATGTGATCCTGTCGTGTCGCCGTTCACTGCGCCTCTCCCAGAGTGGCATATGTGACTTTTGTGTTTGTTCGGCAATGAAAGAATTGGAGCTAATTAAAGCTCCATGCTCCTGGTGCAGGAAATGTGTGCAAACAGGCTATTCACCGCTCTGATTAGTTGGTTATTCAAACAGAGACACAGGACCCGCTGACAGACCACAGTCCCATTGATGAAATGCTGCCAGCGGGTCCTGGAAATGTTCGCTGGAGAGTGACTTACTGGAAAATAACAAATAAGTGATAAGTGTGAGTCAGATTGAACAATGAATCAAAATGTAGCACTGTTTGGGAAAAGAAATCTGATTGAATAAAAAATAAACTATTTTGGCAGAATTTTTGTAACCCTGTTGAATGTGTTCATGCCATTTTACACATGAAGGGTGAATTCTTCTTTTAATTTTATTTTTGAGATTCAAGATCGTGTTAGATTTGCATCACCACTCTACAGGTGACACCAGTAAAAGTAAAGTTGAACCAATTTGATCAGTAACAAGTGGCTTGATATTTTTGACTCACTAAAATAGTTTTGGTCATTAAAAACACAGTAAACACACTACAGTGAGATTTTAAATTAGAATTTTAAATTTACCTCAGCTTATTTGTGCTGACAGAGAGGAAATTATTTATAAACTAGTGCAAAACATTTTTTTTTGACAGTTCAAAGGCAAACTTTACCAGAGATCTCAATCCTGTCCATCACCTCACTATTAAACTATAGTCCCACATATACACAGCCTTTAGATTTGTAATAACTACATCTTATTTACCCATAACAAATGATGAATTAACACGTAATTCTTCATGAACAATTCATTACCTGGGACTCATACTTACTACTTAACTATTACAGTAAATAAATGCTTGTATGTGTACTAAATTAACTATGAAGAAACAATTTATTAACAGTGTACGTTTTAGAAAAATATATGCACGGTTTAAAATCGTGAACTAATGATTAATATGGTTAAATCATGGTCTAATATAGCATCTAAAAATGTGGTTTTAAATGGTTAATTCATAGTTAATTACATGTTAAATTATAATGAATAACCAAAGCATCTGAAGAACAATTGATTAGAAGTTAGAAGCATTCATTTACTGTAGTTAAGTAGTTACTATATGAGCCATATTTAATTCATGAATTGTTGCCACATGAATAGGGATATACTGTATAAGGTGTAGTTATTATAAAGTGTTTCTGTAGCTTCTTCTTCTTTTAATTGTACATAGCCCATAATGTTTTTGAATACATTTTGTATCTTTAACTATGATTCAAGCATTTTACCCATGCGTTGTGTCAGTGAACACCTGTTGCAGATTTCCAGAGATGCTCAGACAGTGACATTAAATCCCTCTGCTCTGATTAAAGCGAACAGAACTAGGGCAGAGACATCGCAGACGCGAGCCACGTCTCCGCACTCCAGACTGATTAAGAGATTAATGTGATTTCACTTCTGAATTGTTTACACTGTTTTATTTTTAACTGTGGTGATGAACTCGACGAAGCTACGTCAAAGTGTGTGTGTGTGTGTGTGTGTGTGTGTGTGTGTGTGTGTGTGTGTGATGAGATGGTGTGTGAAGGGCCTTCTCATTATCATCGCATCGACCCAGAAGTGCCTTATTAGGACCAGAGATCAATGCTCAGGTTATAGATCGAGCCACACTACTGCAGCACGCCACGTTTAAGATCGTCAAAATGTTGAATTCAAAATCTAGTTAGGAAAAAAATTGTTCTCTTAATAAAAAAATAAAAAAATGTGCAATGCCTTAGTTAGATCTTATGGTACTAATTAAATGCACATGTATCAATCAATCAATTTATTTTGTAATGCCCAATATCACAGCAGGAGTCATCTCAAAGGTCGGTATGGACAAAAACAAATCAATCAATCTCAGATCAAGAATGATCAAAATAAGTCACACACAAATGAATGTCACAACCAGATGTAATGTCCCGTCAATAAGTAAATCAGACATAACAAGCTTAGAGTATCCCACATCCTTAGACCCTCCTCCACAGCGAGGAACAACCCTTAAAACCACATGGGAGAAAAGTAGGAAACCTCGAGGAGAACCATTTTGGGGAGGGATCCACCCCTATGGACGGATGGGATTCTATGGCTAAATCCAAAAGGAACTCTCTCTCTCAACATCCCAGGATGAACTCTAGAGGTTCTGAGCTTTCA
>OMNZ01004604.1:0-12830 GCA_900303255.1 Lesueurigobius sanzi | reverse complement strand
TTAACAGTCATGGCTGACGACATTAAGATTGAAAATTGTACATTACAGTCTGCACATAACAGGCAAAGTTTATTGAGGGACTAAGGGCATTTAATAGACAAGTACTTTTGTCTCAAAAGAGCCTCATGCTCCAGAATTTAATTAAATAACATAAGTCTTAATAACAAATTTTACTCAGGATGCATTACACAACACATGCGCTAATAATAAATATTAAATTGCTGTATTGCAACACTGTCTACAATATTTGTGATGTTACAGTGTAAAACAATGTATGAATAGAAAGGATCGCCAAGTCTTGACTCTTTTTCCTCATCAGTCATTTTGAGTGTAGCAAAAACAAAAGGTCTGGCTTTGATGAATGAGCTCCTCACTCATTTACAGCTACAATTCATTTAATTTTGAATTCTTTATGGTAAATGATGAGTGAGGACATGGGGCAGTTGTACAAGACAAGCTCAATTTTGCTTGATTGACATGTTCAGTGTCACTTCCTGCTTCCTGTCTATGATCCAGTAGGAGGGACGGATTTGGAAACCCCTGTCCAAGAGGATCAGGATCATTTTGATACAATCCTTCAACGTTTTGAAATACCGGGATATCAATCTCAGATCCATGGATTCGAATCAGAGTATTTGGAAATCTGGATCATTATTATCTGGATTCAAAGTTTTGAAATACTGGGCCCAGAGGATTTTTAGCCAGATTTTTAGTCTGAGGAGGCATGGCTCAATAAAAACTTTCTCTCATGGCATGGTCTGTGGTGGGACTCCTCATGTGTGTGTATGTGTGTCCTCATGTCTGTCCTTACGTGTGTGTGGTCTGTGCACAGATCTTTAGTAATAACAGATTTGTGCACTTTAACTTAGTGGAAAAAAAAAATAGATAGAGAACTACCCAGTTGTCGATAAATGTTTTCTGTCATCTTGTGTTTTCACATAAAAATAAGATATTTTATGCATAAAATTGATAATTTAGGTTTTTATTTTGTTGAGATTTTAGTTACAAAGAATTGTTCAGAGAGGATTTTAGATGTATCTTGTTTGATTCGATACGATTTATTTACTAATAACTATCATGGGTGCCTGACATTTGTGGAATCTAATGTTCCTAGATATGGATCACACCCCTCCGGATTGTAGCCATGGACGCAACCACGGGGAGAACATGCAAACTCCACACAGAAAGGCCCCGTCCTGGACCTTCAAGCTGTGAAGCACGAGTGCTAACCGCTGTGCTACTGTGCAGTGTTGCTGTTAACTCAGGAGCTAACTTTGATACATCTATATGAAATAACAACTACATAAATGGCAATGCTATGATGTCACTACTGAATATGTGTAGCTCGAGGGTGATATATGATGATGATGAATGAGGAAAGGGTTTGCCTCTGTAAGAATAAGAACGCAAACAGCTCTAAAAAACAGATCAATCAATCAAAAACTAAATTATTAAAAAACAAAACAAGATATCCAAAATCCCTTCTGAGCAAATCTGTATAATACATCAACAAAATATAACCATAAATTTAAATTTTGGCTTTGTCCACTCCTTTGATTTCATCGCTGAAAATATAGGTAATTTAACCATTTTTACACATATAATGGCTTATTTTTTCATGAAAACATAAAATGCCGGAAAAAACTTGCAATACATACAGTATTTTTCTCATATTAATGTCACTTATTTTTCACTTAGTTTTACTCTTCTAGAAATAAAAGGATTAATTCCCTTTATATGACATTGACTAACTATTTCCATTCCACTTATGAATACTGTATCGGTTCCCTTATCAAACAGACTATCAATAAATAATGAACCAAGAGCAGTCAGCTGAACGAGGAGACAATTTTCCCTCGACCATCAGTGCACCTCTTTGAAATGTGTATTCATAAAACCTTGAGAGGAAAGAAGAGTTCCAAACACGAGTGCCAGTAGCTGTACTTCCTGGAGACAGGCCTCTGATGCCTTCGCTTATTTGGATGTTTATTTTGGGTGCGCTGACGTACGTCCCGCCTCGTGAAGGAGAATTGAAACCATTTAAATTGGAGACAGAATATTGACGATATGTAAACCGCACAGAGGCAAACATCTTTTTACGGGAAAGGGCCGTATTAAACAGTCTAAATGTATTGACCGCACGGGGCTATCTGCAGCTGTCATCTGTAAATCTGCTCTATTAGGCTTTCACTCATCCCAGCACCAACGTTTAATCTTTTTGTCTCTTCTCTGCATCTTCCATATAAATGTCTTTCCGGTATGCTTACAGTCTCTTTATTTACTGCAGATGTGTTCGTGGATATAGATTTTTTTTGCAGGTGGATTGATTGGGATACTAATTTCTGTATAACCGTTTTAACACCAGAATGATTGATGTTTGAGCTCATGTGATAGAAAAACCGCACTGGCCCTTTCTGTATAGACCATGTTTTTACTCCACTGCAAATTGTTATGCAAGTGTCCACAGTCAGACTCCACCACGGCCTCACTGCAACACAAGTCAACCACTAGTTTACCGATCTGCAGCCCAATAATAAGAATAATACAAATAATGGGCCTCATTCATGACTATTTCTTAAGAAAAAGGTCTTAAGTACAACTTTCAGAAGTTTCTAGAAAAACTTAGGTCTGATTCACAAAGCATTTTTCAGAAGATAAAACACTCCTTAAAGAACAACTAAACACCAAACCAACTTTTTGCTGATAAACTGTGTAAACGGGTGTGTAATAGTATTGTCTACATGTTCCAATTAATATTTTGACATTTTAGTGCAAACCTGCTCAAAAGTGTCCTTTTATGCCTAAAACTGAGTAGCTAACGCCCTCTAGAGGTTGAACTCGTAATGTGTATCTATTCCATTTGAATTTTGCCGTTAGCTGAGGAGGTAGAAGTTGTGCTGTTGGTAGAAGTCTACGTCATCAGCTCTGCCACGCCTCATCATCCTCTCTAACGCTGTGGTATCACAGTGGCTCCTCCCCCGCAGCCAGTTGGAGTTGGATTACGCCTCTTTCACTGCAGATTTCAAATTTTTGGTGTGGGAGGAGTAAGGCTCTGGCACGCCCATTTAGGCCCTCTTTAAAGAGCAATGCCCCAAATTCATGAACGTGACTCTAAGAACACCACTCCCCTCATTATCAGGACATTTACATTATATTGACTATGTAAATACAAAGACACGCCCTTTAAACTTCCATATATGGGCATGACAAGAGTATGACGCAGTACCCATTTACATTTACTCAAGTACATGTGAGTAACTGAATTACCAACGTGATTATTTTGAGGGAAAAGTAACAAATAACTATAACTAATTACCATATTTTCCGGACTATAAGTCGCACCAGCCAAATATTGCATAATGAAGAAGAAAAAAACATGTAAGTCGCACTGGACTATAAGTTGCATTTTTTGGGGGGAAATTTATTTTGAGACCAAGAACAGACATTTCATTTTGAATGGCAAGTAAAACAACAGACAGGTGTACGGTATGCTAACGTAACACATTAATGGTTATTCAGCTACATGAAGCATAAACAACGAACTGAATAGGTGTCTGGTATTTTAACTTAACATATTAATTAATATATAAGTCGCACCTGAGTATAAGTCACAGGACCAGCCAAGCTATGAGAAAAATTGCGACTTATAGTCCAGAAAATACGGTAAGTGACATCTCATTGACATTTCATTGTTTGATTTTTGATATTGACTTGTTTTGTGTTTGTACCGACCTCTGAGATGACTCCTGTTGTGATATTGGGCCTTACAAAAACTGATTGATTGATTGAAATAAATGCTGGCTCTGAGAGCCATTGATGATTATGTGGCTAAATCAGGCTTATGTTTACTCTAACAAGCAGGAATGAGTATTTTCCTGCAGATTTGTTTGTAACTTTGTCCAGTAACCTATACTTTTATCATACTGTAACTGAATTACCAACGTGATTATTTTGAGGGAAAAGTAACACATAACTATAAGTAATTACTTAGTTACGCTCCCAACACGCTTTACAAATACATAAATTAGAATTTTCTATTCAAATGATAAATAATCTTTATTGATAAACAATAAAGATCCCTTTGACATTCAAACTTGTGTGCATACATTTGACCATTTGCTTTGAGAACATTGTTTGTCATCTCTTATTACAAACTATTTTTCAATCAAGCAGCGATATATCTTTGTCAAATTTCAGAGACTGTCTGGCTTTGCATTATGTATTAAGCACAAAGACGCAGCCGATGGGGAGATCTGGCAGACAAAACAAAAGATATGATTTAAATTATTCAAAGTAGTGTTGCCAGTCATTTAAAGGATCAAAGGCAGCAGTTCACAATATTCAAAGTATTACCGATGCAGTGCTGCTGTTGGTCTTGTGTGTGAGAAACTGCCATAGCACTGGCATGCCACCTAATACTGTGTCCTGCCCATTGGGAAGGCACTGTGGAAAATCCGTCTTACAGCCTACACACACACACACACACACACACACACACACACACACACACACACACACACACACCTCCTGACGTCACACTGCTTTATTTTTACACTAAATTGCAGACTAAACTCACTGAACCTAAAGGCGGGATAGACGAGATGTTGGGGGAAAAAAAAAAAAAAGAAAAAAAATATGAAAGAAGACAGATGACGCAAGAATGAAAGCGAGTTTTGTGGAGATTTAGCGCACACCTAATCACTCGGCACACGACCACCCCTATCCTTTCCCCTCATGCATAAAGATCAAGTTCTCGTATGCAGGTACAATAAATCCCCTATTTTAGAGGATCTCGGAGTACCACCACGGAAAATATTTGGCTCCCGCATGCGTCAACTGAAAGCCTATATCAAACCTCCTCAACTCAAAGCCATACATGAACATAATGGTCAAATTCAAAGTTCTAAATACCAGGACTCAAATTCGGAACTACCAATAATCCATACCAGCCGACAGTGGGCCAAAATAACGTCTTTACTGTAGCTTTTTTTAATTTGGCCACTCAAAAGACAAAATATACGGCATGAGCAAGAATTCAAATGTGATTTCACTATAGGCAACTCTTTTGTGGCGTCATTGTTTATGTTTCATAGCACTCCATAACGTGGTTGTGTGGCAAGAAACAGTGTTTCCTAAATAGCATGGCTTTGTAGTTTGATTGTGTTGCACGTTTGGAGGAGGATTTAGATAAAACGTTTTTTCGAATTACCTCCTAAAAGGACTGCGAAAAACGAAATAAATGGGGCGACAATCGCAGCTTTCTGTTTCGCATAAGAGATTGGCCCAACTTCCCTTGAAACCAAATAACAATAGGCCTCCAGACTTTTGAAAGCCTTTAATTGTTTGTGAGTGAAGAGTCCAGGCCTTTCTATTAAGCAGATTTTTGGCCAAGACAGAGGCGAGTCAGACCAGTGGTATTCGTTATCCCAGATCGCTTTGAATAAAGTTGATTTTGTCACCAATGCATATTTTTTAGCTTCTTTCTAACCCTCCTCCGGTCTTCAGACGTTAAAGTGGTTGTATATTAGGGATTTTGGCCACTAACTCTCTTGGAAGTGTTCGTCGCGCCCGTCATTCTGTTTGTTTTCTGCCACCCAACCACAAATTATCACCTGTGATCTTTTGTTGCTTACTATCAGTGTGTGTGTTTGAAAAGGTCAGTAAGTTTCTGGGCTTCTGACAGACCCTTGCATCTTGCAGACCGAGAATTGTCTAAGGATCTGCAAGAAAAGGTAATTGGACTGTGTAAAACAGGAGGCACATATAAACAGGTACTGAGAATGCCAATCAGTAGTGTTCAAAGTCTAATTAAGAAGTGAACAATTAGGGATTCTGTTGAAACCAAGCCACGCTCATCAACAAAAAATTCAGGAACATCTGCCGGGAAAATGTTTCTAGATGCTAATAAAAACCCACAAATAAATACAGGATGTACAAAATACTGGAGGACATGTGCACACTTCAGCCCTGAAGCCGCGCATATGGACGTACTTGGACCTTCCAGCATGACAACAAAACGATGGATCGATGGATGGATGTTGTCATCCATGTTGCACAACTGTAGCTTTTTTGGGTGTGTTGCACCTATAATTTATAATTTGAAATTGACAGAATGCTGCGTGAGTAAAAATTAATGTGCAAATGACTCTGCTCTTGATCCACTGTTGTCCAAACGTTACTTGAATTGCACATGAGCTCTCTACCTCCCTCCCTCTCTCTTTCTCTCCACTCCCTCTCTCTCTCTGTCTCTCTCCCTCTCTCCTTCTTTCTCCCTCCCTCTCTCTTTTTCTCTCCTCCCTCTCTCTCTCTCCCCCTCTCTCTCTCTCTCTCTCTCTCTCTGTCTGTCTCCCTCCCTCTCTTTCAAACTTACAGACGATCACTTTACACCTCAACCAAATTTGAAATGAATAAAAATCTCAGCTACACATGAGAAGCACAAACCCGCTGGTATTCTACTTGAGGGACCTGCATCGGCGTACGAGAACCAGCAGTCTATCTTTTGCAGCGGTGTTGTGGGGGTGTCCACTTGGGGCACGAGGCGGGAGGAGGGGAGTTTTTTTGGCACAGCATGCCAGTCATTTCCCCTCTAGACTCAACATCATACAGATATACACATGCTCTTGGAATATCATTACAGCACACAAGCCCCTCTTTGTTCGGCCCCAGACACAGACTCGGGGCCGTCCATATCGCCAATATAATTACCCTCTATTACATATGACTCCAATATAACTTTACATCGAGATCTCCCATTACTTTCTTGCGTACTCACTTTTTCATCGGTGTGCCGTTGCGGAGTCGTGGTGCGTGTGTGTGCGTGTGTGTGTGTGTGTGTGCGAGTGTGTGAGTGCGGTGGCATAATGCTGGATAAACATTACCTCAGCTAACGAGCGGTAACTGCTCTGGGTCCGAGCTCTCACGTGTGTGCGCAAAGTAATGACCCGCTCAGCCTTCTTTCTTCTTAATGTTATTACTTTGAAGGAGATTTAACGGGAGACTCTGCAGGCGAAACCGTTTTTTTTTTTGTGTGTGTGTAATTTTCATGTTTTGGGCCAATTGAATCGATTAACATGTAAAATTTTACCGGGAAACTAATTTTGTACTGATTCAATGTTTCTCCATTTTTGGGAAATTGTAAGTTAAATGCATTTTTCTCTCATTGTGGCGACAAGTGACGGGATTTATGGCTCTTTAGAGGGAGACGAGTCTTTGGGATCCGTGAGACTGCGCCTCAGAAAGTTATTTTATTACACTATGAAACCTCATATTATCTTAGACCTAACACAGTCAGTTTTTATCTTTTCATACCAATTCAGATAGAACTGATTTCCATCCTTTGAAAATGTAATGTAATTTTGACTAGAATAATAATGGAATGAGATAAAAAAAAATAAAAAAAACAGATTAAAATAAATCTAAATAAATGATTTAAAGTGCAAAAATAATTTCTCCACTGGCAAGTCACAATCCTTAATCATTTACAGTTGGTCTATAAAATAATTACATTTACATGTGGGTGATATCTCGATAAATACATTTTGATATTGTATATTATATTTTGCATTGCACGTGCCTTCACCTAACGCTGGCAAGTGTTAAGTTCTCATTAACTGGAATGCAGTAATGAATGTTCAGACGTACTTGATACATATGCAGAGTTCGATGGCTCGGACGCCTAGTTCTATGCAGGCGCAGAAGCAATAATACATCTCGACAAGAGGGAGGTCTCGACAGAACACTGGCTCTTTTCACAGTCAAGATCCAGTTCTGACCGTTCACCTTAAAGAGCCATTCACTTTTCAATATAAATCAGGCTAGGAACCTCAAAAAACAAGGCACGATTAGATTTTTTTACAGATTTATTCACTATTAACTAGCTTATTCAAAAACAAAGCAAAATTTCCAACATCCCCTCTGAATAAATCTTTGTAACTAATACCAATGGCGTGCTGGGTAATCGGGAGTCGGGACGTTTCCCAATGGGAACTTTTGGGCCGCCAGAGAAAATATTATTTGATAACGCACTCTCTCAGTTGTGCTGTTATAAGCCTATAGGCTGCAACTGGGCTGCAGCAGGAGCCTGGGGCTGTTTTTCAGACATGAATAACGTTGCAGAAACATTTTCTTTCATGTAAATGTATCAAAGAATGACAGAGACAGAAATAACTTTTGCATCATGCGTTTGACATGCCATGATATAGACTGTGGGTTGTATAATGAGCAATGCAAAAGATTATCATCGGCCCTCTGTAAAGAGAAGAATAGTCTCTCACTTACTACTGCAAAAGCCATGTAAATCCGTTATGACAGACCTATTTCTGTTTTTGAAAGAAACCGGACTGGATTATCGTATTTAAGTTGTGGCTATGCAGTATGCAGTCATGAATGATTGTAAAAATCACTCATCAGCACAGTAGGTGGCGGCAAATGCACCATTCAACGGATTCCAGCTGCCATTAAAAGTCCAAAGAAGAAGAATAAGAGCTACCATGAGACGTAGAACACCCCTCTGGGTTAGCGCAGAGTTGGTACTGTCCAAAGTAACACCGGAGACAGCAGCGTGTGCACGAGCAGTAGACACACAGAGAAAAGGCAGGAGCTGAAAAACGTGTAAAAAAGTGTATAGCCTACATTTCATTTGTATTACTGGCTCTGCTGACTGTGGAGATGATCAGGCCCAGATCATGCCTGTGGCCCATGTTCAAAATGAAAGAGACGTCACGGTGAGTCGATCCCACTTCCTCAAACTTATAAGGTAAGTGCCCTAGCCTTCAAGCTAAAGCTCTGATAGTCATTGGGTCGGTCAAAGTGATAAAACTCCCGAGCCGAGAAATAATGTCCCAGTACGCCCCTGACTAATACCTCAACAAAATAAAACCATACATTATCCATTATTTAGATTTTGTCTAAATATAGGTGACTCCGGCCATTTTTAATTTAGATTATTCGTTTATTTGTCATGGAGCATGTACAAAATACATTAATCTTAACCTCTTAAGCCCTAATGTCCCCATTTTTGGGGACTTGCCACTTTTAGAGACAATTCTTGTTTATTTTAATCTATTTTTAAAAATGTGTTCACAAAAAAAAGTGTATTATTTTTCTTGGAAAAACTGTATTTTATGACCAAATACAGTATATAAATAGGATCCAAAATTTTCAATATCATTGAAATATTACAAAATTGAATTTTTTGGCCAAATTGTGCCCTATTTATTTGTGAGATAAACAGTTGGTTAAAAGTCAATAATTAGCTGTAGTTACTATTTTTGATGTTTATTTGCTTCTTTACAATGAAAACAAGCTGCTGACCTGCTTTAATGATAATGTGTGTTTTTTTTAGGCGGAATTCATATTTTCTGTCTTTCAACCTCAATTACTCAGGCCCACTATGATTTTATTGAAAATGTTCACATCTACAGTATCCCCATAGACATTCATATCATATGAGAGCAATATGAACATTTTAGACATTTTACAAGCTGTTAAAAGCCTTCCAGAGTATGTGTGTACCAAATTCGGAAAAAACAGCCACGGGCTTATGAGGTTAAAGAAAAGATGCTTTACCAGATTCATAAAATGCCTAATTTTTGCATGAAAATATAAAACGATAGAAAACTTGCCATACATTTTCTTCTCATATTCATGTCAGTAAAACGCAAAAAGTTTCAAATTGATATCACTCAATACATTTTTTTCCCCCTTTCCACCTGCAGTGTCTCGCCTTTAAAACATAAATAAGCTTGATAAGGATGTTGTGTTATAAATTCTGCCTGTTTTTATGGACTTGTAATTTCATTTGACTCCACTATACCACGGATGATGCAGGGAAATGGAAGGTTACTGAGATGGACTTGTCAATTATCCGCAGCGTGCCATGGCTGATGCGAGTGCCTGAACTAACAAGCAGGAGGCCTCGTGGAGGACTGATGAGGAGATATTTATGGAGGCGAGCTGAAAGGAAGCATGACGTTTAAGTTTGAGGAGATGCGAACGAGAGGGTTAGCGAGAGTCAGGAGATTTACCATGGCAACTGCTGAGAAGGAAAAAGAAAAGAAACATGGACAAGATGGAGAAGTTTTGCTGTACATTATTGACGTAAGAATGAGTTTTTTCCTGACTTGTTTGCACCCCCCTCTGTGTGATTCTATCTTAAGAGCTGTTGTAACAAGTGAATTTCTCCATTGTGAGATCAATAAGGAACCATCTTATCTTATCTTAAATGTTAATGTAAAAACGACCAAAATTGGTTATATTTTCAGTGGCAAATTCTATAACCGATGTGAATTGGCTTTGAATAAAATTAAAACTGGTGAAATCCTGAATGGGATCAAATTCAATTCACTTCTCAAATGATATATACTGTATACTGAACAGTTAGGTTGAAGTGAATTCATATCAAAGTAAGTACTACTAAGTTCTAGTCACTTAGTAGTTAGCAGTCTGTAGCTACTATAGAGATTTACCTGTTTTTTTTTTTTACATGTTCAGAAACCGCGGGCCGGTTTGCCCATGGGAACAGTGGATACTCCAAGGACGTCTCATGTAGGATTTATCAGCAGAAAAAAAAAAAAAAAGTTGCACATATCACGTTTGTTGTAATCAAAGAATCAAAGCCACTAATCCCTGTCTTGTTGCACTCAGATCGTACATTTATGATCAGAGCAAATGCTCCTATTAAGTTAGCAAGATGACATATTGCCTCTAAATTATACGTTTGAACTGAGTGTGCGAGTGTAAGAAATACATGTTCCATAATGCTTTGACCATAAGTGAATACGTGCAGTCCTGTGTCCTCCTCGTTATACATAATGCGTTACACCAAGCCCACACTCACCCCAAAGCCTCCGAGCATGCCCATATCGCAGCGGTGTTTGGATTTTGTTTGTGGGTGGAGTAAGGCTCTGGCACGCCCATTTAGTTACCCTTTAAGACTGAGACTGTAATAGAGAGTCCAAGATGGCGCCACTGTGTATGGCATGTCGTCTACCTCTGCACAGAATTATCCTGCTACTGCTGTTAATTTTTGTTTTCATTAAAAATGTGTCACCGCTACTGGTGTATGACCGCCAGACATTGCTGAATATCCGCGATTCAGTGACAAAATCCACGATCTCTGGCTGTAGTGGACAATCAAAGACGATCCCACCAGTCCTGGAGTCTGTACCACACTACTTGCTGGGTCCACCTGTCTCCCTGCCCCGCAAACGCCGCCACAGAAAGCGGGGGAAACGAAGTGGTGTACTTGTCAGACTGAGGGCCTACCTGGCGCAGTCTTCCACGTATGACCGTAGCCACCTCACGCGGATTCCCCGGGGCTATGATGGTTTTGTCGTGCGGGGCTCCTTGGAGATCAGCTGCCTCCGCTCTGTCCCAGGCACCGGCAACGAGTACTCCAGCCGCCCGCGCCGTGTCCGCGTCTGCAAACGAGGCTCTGTGCAGGAAAATCTCCGTCCTGTCACTTTGGACTCTGGAGGGAACGCGTACGCGCTGATACGCATTGCGCTTATTAATGTGAGGTCTCTGACGAACAAAACTTTTATTCTGAATGATTTCTTCTTAACACGTGAGCTGGATTTTCTGTTGTTGACGGAAACGTGGATTAAACCAGGTGATGACAGCGCCTTCACTGAGCTCCTCCCCCCTCACTGCTCTTTCCTTAGCTCACCGCGAGCGTCAGGCCGAGGAGGCGGAGTTGCCACAGTCTTCAAGGACAAATTTACATGCAAGCCTTTACATGTAAATAATTATTCCTGTTTTGATGTACAGCAGTTTACATTAGAACTCTCTCACCCTATTTTGTGTGCTGTTGTCTATCGTCCACCTAAATACAACAAGGACTTCATTCAGGAGTTTTCTGAGTTTTTAGCTGAGGTGGCCCCTAAATATGAACATTTTCTTATTTGTGGGGATTTTAACATCCATGTCTGTTGTTCGTCTGACCAGCTGGCCAATGATTTTAAACGTCTTCTCTTGTCTTTTGATTTGACTCAGTCTGTGGATGGACCAACTCACGATGCTGGGCATACATTAGATATAATTATCTCTCATGGGCTCTCTGTGTCTCTTATGGAAATATCAGACACCCCCATTTCGGATCATTTGCCCATCATTTTCAAAGTTTCTGCTCCTCTTCCAGCCAGTAAGCCACCTGCCCCAGCCTTTCGCCATCGGATTATTAATTCCTCAACAGCTGGGGTGTTTGCTGCTGCTTTTGCAGATTCACAGCTTTCTGCTTGTGGTGGAGATATTCCTGAATGCCCAGACAGCCTTTTGTCATCTTTTTATTCAACTTGCACTAGGATCCTGGACAAAATAGCTCCTTTCAGGTGCAGGTCTTCAAAACCAAGGGCTGACCCTTGGTTAAATGACTCAACCCGGGCCCTCAGACTGTGCTGTAGACAGGCAGAGCGATGATGGAAGAAGGACCAACTGCATATATCTCGGGAGATACTGAAGGACAGTCTTACACAGTATCAGAGGGCTGTGAAAGAGGCCAAATCACAATTTTTGTCGAACATTATTTCCACTAATGGACACTGCCCTCGTGTGTTGTTTAATACAATTAATGCTGTTGTGAACCCTCACACTTCTTCTTTGGTAGAAGCCACAGTTTCTACCTGTGAGTCTTTTCTACAGTTTTTTGTTGATAAAGTGGTGTCTGTGAGACCACTATGTTACTGCCACACATTCTGCAGTGTTCGACCGCTTTGTACTGGTCTCTCTTTCGTCTCTTTCTGACATTGTCAAGTGTATGAGAACCACAAACTGCCCCTTGGATGTTCTCCCCACAAAATTGTTGAAAGAAGTGTTTGCTTCTATAGGGTCTT
>OMNZ01004601.1:15648-28786 GCA_900303255.1 Lesueurigobius sanzi | reverse complement strand
CTATTTAAAATTCCATTCTTCTTTGCTAATACGCGGCGGCACCAGCATCAGATTGCTCTAGTTTTAGTAGATAATCAGTTTGTGTATCGGCCTCTATCACAATAAATAAAAACTAAGGTGAAAAAAAACCTGACCTGTTGTTTGTTTCTGCTGCAGACCACTAAACAACAGTGAGTTTATCAATTATTGCCGACACCGCTGCCACCCATTGTCAAACTGAATAATGAATGTGTGTTTTTCCTGTCTTGTTTGTTCTGCAGGGGATGGCCCTGTTTATTTTCCTGACAGCTCGGTGATGTTGGCACTGGTTGCAAACCTCCTTGTTTCACTTCTCTCCTTATGCAACGTGTCTATTTTTCACACTATTATTATTGTGGCAGCAGGAAGGGACACTGAGCTAAAGCTGATTGTTTTCCCGTCACCTCTGTCCTGTTGAAGGTGGAAAACTGGTAACTCGCTACTCGGTAAAAACTTTCGTACAGTGCTGTAGCTTAGTGATGCATGATGTATCTTTATCACAATATTAGCTGATGCAAACTCTGTATTGCCTCAACCGAAAATGTATCAATGATTTTCAAAAGGTTACAAAAGAGAGCCTCACAATTCAAGGCCTTCGTTGCACCTTTTGCCCTCTTTAGATCAAGGCTGGAACTCTTTTCCCCTCTGATAGAGACTGAGCATTGCTGTCCTGTTAATTTAGATGTCCTCCGTATGATTTTGGATGATGTTGGCTTCATCGACATTCTGCTACTAATTTGCATTACCACCATATTTGTTTATTTCAAACCAAGCCAAATATTTTAATTACCGTTCCCCTCTGGTGATACATTATCACAGCAGCAGCATGAAAGCCTGTTAAAAAGTGTATTTATTTCATATTGAGCATTGTTACACTGTATCTTATATGAGTCCTCCCACGTCTCCTCATTCATTCGGTTATATACGGCTTTCATATAATCAATAGGACCAACACTGACTCATGTTGAACTGTACGGATGGAAGCTAGTTATTTATCTATAATCTGGTGCAGTACATCTGTCAACAAAACAAGACTGGTTCTCAAGGTCTCTTTATTTCAAAGTACTGTATAGCCAAAGTGGGTTGCGTACTCCTGGTGGTACTTTTTTATTTATTTTTGGTGTGACAATTAGTGATGTGCAAATGAAACCAGAGCTCCAGGGCTTGTGCCGTTCTTCCTGAAGCAAATGGTTTCGAAGCACTGCACCGGAGCGTCTAACACGAGCTGGTCAGGTGATCAAAGTGTCGGTGTCTCGAAAAGTGCTTCATCCTGCGAGCCGTGGTTCACTGTGTCAATGTATTTTATTGACTCAGTGTGAGTCTCTGTCAGTCATCGGCTCAGACCGTGTCAGTGTGTTGTCTTGGTTTGACAAGCTCGAGTGCTGAGGCATAAACCACGGCGTATTCTCATACTTCATTTAAATAAGTTGCTATAAATAAATATGCGCACATTTGTCTCGCTTCCCAAAAAGCGTGTTCGTGGTGCAGGTTTTCTGTAACTGCCTGTGAAAAAAAGTCTGGAGAACTTTATTCCGTGTTGGAGCGAGCTGCCTCAGAGCAGCAGCACGAGCAGGTGACTGAGGCCCCGCCCACTGGAGCTCTGAAGCACCGGACAGTCACAGAACCACATTACTAAACTTCTTCCTCTTGTTTATTGGTTTATGATTGTTTTGACCATTCAAAGATAAAATAATAAATTATAATAATGCATTGGTTTTATACAGTATAGCGCTTTTCTAGACACTCACAGACGCTTTACATTTATTCACACCATACTTAGTGGTGGTAAGCTACTATTGTAGCCACAGCTGCCCAGCGGTAGACTGACAGAAGCGAGGCTGCCAAATTTGCTCCATCGGCCGTTCCGACCACCACAGATTTACTGTCTCACTACATTCACATTGGCAAGGTGGGTGAAGTGTCTTTCCCAAGTCTTTTTATAGGTGCATACATGGTGTTTCCCAGACTAAGTCATGGCGGTGCGCAACACATTCAACACCGGCTGCCACATATTGTGTTTCTTTATTAATTTATATTTTAACGTTATTCATAATTATTGGCCTCCACACGTTAGAGAAAGTGCAATGACAACGTTTGTCCACAAGATGGTAGTATCCATACAGATGAAGCAGCTTTGAAGCTTCAGCTTTTAGAAACAAGCCTCAAAGTGTCACACGGCTTCACTCGCCCATCACTAGCGACAATGGTGCAGATAGTAGACTCTCGTGATCAAATGGTTCATTTTACATTACGTTATACGTCAATAGAATGTAAAGTTCATGATAATGAGGGGGACCAGTGTTGCGGTCATGAATTTGGGGCATCTCTCTTTAAGAACAGTTTTGTCTTCTTAAGAATGCTTTGTGTATCAGGCCTAAGGTTTTTCCAGAAACTTCTTAAATTTGTACTTAAGAAAATATACACAAAAGAGGCCCATGTTACCTAAAAATGGACTGAAGCGGAAAACGGAAGGAATACGGTTCATCCAAATTTCAAACCAAACGGCGCTTCCAAACAGATCCAGTACAAATCTTGTTTCCTCCTAAATTTAAACTAGTGCTGGACAAATGTAATTTACAGGTAGCTAAAGCATCTGGGCACTGAAGTGCGGGTCTAAATCTGATTCTGTTTTCGTAAGCTCCTCTGCTGCATGCAACACAAAAGTTATCATTCCCTGACAATCTTGTCTCCATGCTAGTTAACCACATTTTGCGTTTTTTGAATTTGATTACTTTGTGCCTCAGCAGCCGCACTCCGACTCATATCGTCTGGTGATTTTAATATTCTGACACAGACACACTTGCACCCGCTCTGACATCTCTCTATACGCTAAACAACTCAGCGCTTTGATCATTTTCATTTTCAAACAGCCAGAATAAATGAAGCACATTTACTGCGCCGCTCGTACTGGTTTTGTTTAGTCCTTCTTTTAAATGAGGAGCGCAGAGGGAGCCCATGTTCCTGTAGCTGTATTAAATCTACACAACCCAGTGGTTTTTCTCCACTGACATCTTTCTGCTTTGGTGACAATCAAATCTCTAAGTCAACAAAAAGAAACACACAGCATGCCGTCTTGCCCGAGTTGCCTTGTTTCTAGACTGAAAACATTATTTTTATCCAAAGAACCATGACAAACTTTTTATATTAAGCCAGTCAAGAGAAAAAGACAACTTTGGGATTCGATCCTTTGGAGAAATGTGCATGTCCTATACAAGGAGCATTGACCGTGTGTGTCCAACAGAAAGACAAGTTAGCCATATGTATAGTGATGGCTCTGCGAAAGAAACAAGCATTTGTTTGAGGGATTTAGCCTATACATGTTGCAAAAACTCATCTTTCATTTGACCTTGATTTGAGCAGGTCAGTAAAATTACAGAATCTGCCAAAGGAGTAAGTATTTTGCAAATGAGGAAAGAAACAAAACATCTTTTCGCAGTTAAAATTAGGAAATAACTTCCTTTTACAAAAATCTTATTCCATTGGCAGATTTTTTTTTTACTTGGCAAGTCAGAATTACCCGACCCGCTGAAGTTTGGGAAGGCCTGCATTAGAGCAATGGTAATTGAAAGAAATAAAAACATTGTTCTGTAGGTTCTCAGTCGTACAGGAGTTGTCCATCGTAGGCAAGGATTCTTCAGTCTTCATCTGTACTCTGTAGTTGAAGTGTCGGACGTTTCAATCTTAATCCAAAGATCGTCCACAGCGAATAAAGACTTAAACACACTCGTGGGTCTCTTAAGAGCAAACCAGAAGGAGGAGTTAACCTCTAAGTCCCTCCTCTCTTGGTACTAAAGGTTGGAAACATCTTAGCCTATTCATACTTAATAGGGCTCGTTACATTAGAGACAATAGAGAGGTATGTTTTCCAAACTTTAATACCAAGAGAGGAGGGACTTCGGATTAACTCCTCCTTCTGGTTTGCTCTTATGTGACCCATGAGCGTGTTCAAGTTTTTATTCGCTGAGGACAATCTTTGGACTAACATCAAATGTCCGACATTTCAACTACAGAGTACAGATGAAGACTGGAGAATCCTTGCCCACAATAAAAACATTATTGTTACACTCACTGTAACTTTACTATTTGCTAAATTCTAGTATTTCCTTCCAGTGGCTCTGATGATTCAGATGTGTTCAGATGATTGAAGGTGGAATATTATATCATGTATTATTTTTAGCACTGGTTTCACATCAATCGGTGGTTTGTTTTTTTGCCGGCACACCACACTGTTATTCGTATTTTGAAATCCTGTATCATAAATGCACTATCCGTAGCCAAGGACAGGTAACATTTCCATGCCAGTCGCAAACAGGAGAACTTTTGGAAGGAAGGAGGTGATTGACAGTCGGCATTTACCGCCCCGCACCCTTGAAAACAAGATTGATGTGTGCAGACGAGCCGGTGATGATGTGAGCACAGCGGTTGTATGTTAAAATGCATGATGCAGGCAGAGAGCGCATTGGTAAACAACACGGGCTGAACGCGCAAATCACAAGGGAGTGGTTTGCCCCGTTGCATTTGGATTCTTGTTCTGATATGTCTTTACAAATGTATGCTAACACTTTGTTTAAATTCAGTGTGTAATCATTAATTACTAAGACATTTTGCAGGATGTACACATTTTTGTTTTAATTAACATCAAACCAAAACCAAAGCTCTATTTACACCAAAAAAGTTCCAATTATGTTTGAAAGGAAGTGGGAAGAAGAAAACTTCTATCAGTATCAGTTTTGATGGTGATCTGTTATGATGTCTTCTTCTTTGTTAGTTCTTTCAGAGAAAAAATACACAACTGTATGTATGAAAAAAGAAAGGAGACATTTAAAACTTTTTGCATGAGGTGCCACTTTGGAAAGATCATACCTTTAAAGTGCCATCAAACACAACAGACCAATTAGCATTTATTACAAAATATTTTTTTAAATTATTATTTAACGTAATTTAGCAAAGTGGGATTTTTACAATTTATAATGCTTGTTCATGTCAGCAACAATGTTATTAAGATTGGGTCTATTTTATGCATTTTGGGCCTCATATTTTCTTTCTAAGACCTCAATCTGCACATCAGTATTTCTGCTTAAATTCATGTGAGTTTCCCAAATCATTTATATTTAAAAGTAAAACAAATACACTTCTGACACATGTGCCGATCAAAGTCCATCTGTTTGCCAACAGCGGTTTGCTGACCCTTGGTGTAGGCTAAAGCTGGGGACACACTATACACTATAGCAGGGGTCTCCAACCTTTTTCACCCCGTGAGCTACTTTTGCATAACAAAAATGGCAGCAAGCTACTTGGGCTTCAAAGAAAAACATATAACTAGTCCTCTTGGACGACCAAGATGATAATTCAACAAAATTAAAGAACATTACTGTAGTTTATAACTTGATACTTTGCTATCAGAACCAAACCAAGGCCAAAGAATGAACTAAATTAGGAAAACTGAACTTCTGCACATTTATAAGTTCCACGCATGTTTGGTTTTAGAGAGTGCAAAAAATGTAAGAATCTCAGTCAGACGGAAGACTTAAGTGAATATTTTGTGGCTTCTTGCAATATGGATATTGCATCACCTAATATTGCGATATGATATTTTTTGCGATATATTGTGCAGCCCTAGTAGAAATGTAGAAAGTCTTTGGCAAGCAACTTGGAAAGGGCTGGCGAGCTACTGGTAGCTCCTGAGCTACTGCACTACAGGATTTTAAATCTTTGGAGATTTAAAAACACTGCTCAGACCACACTCATAAGAACACACATGAGGACCCACACACACACACACACACACACACACACACACACACACGCACACACGCACACACACACACACGCACACATGAGGAGACCCATGACAAAATCGTTGAGAAATATTTATTGGGCCATGCCTCCCCAAACTCGGGGAGGCTGACAATCTGGCTAAAACTCCTCGTGTGTAACCAGCTTTAGTGTTAAGACTCCATTGTTGTTATGTGCAGTATAGCGTACATGTGTTGTTGTTTTTTTAAGCATTTCTTCATAATGCTCTGCCATCACAACGTCAACAGCGAGAGCAAATAAGTATTTTAAATTCAAAGCTTGTCTCAGCCAACGAGATCACAACACTTCCATCACTTTGTATAATTAGCATTTTCTCCAAGTTAATTTTAATTGCATTCCAGCAATTTCCAGGATTGAATGCTGTGAAAGTTTTCCTGTGACGTCTACCCAGGGTCATTAAGAAAGATTGGATGGTGTGCAGATCTGTGATTAGGATGTGCACAGTTCCACATCCTCTCACTGAGACATTCTGCTGTGTGAGTGTTATGGGCACGCAGCTCATTAGTCACATTGTTTTTGGTTGTGACAAACCTCCCTGATGATGAGTTACAGAGAGTCTTACAGGGTCAAGATAATGATTAAATTCTAAGTTAGATAAATTGCCATAGCTATTTCTCACTTTTTGACGGATGTAAGAAAAATACCAGTTCTGATTTCACCATAGTCACAAGTGTGCAGTCTACAGAAAATGGGTTTGGCAACTACAACTGTTTTGAGCGGTTCTCAAGCAAGCAATCATCTTTTCTGACAGGACACCAACACTCCTCCAGGACACACATACCTCTCCAAACCAATTAAAAAGAAATCACCGTAGCAAGAGGTAGAACAACCTGGATCTGACCGGCAATCTTGTTTTCTGATTAACGCCGACTGGAGTGCTCCCTGAAGAACAATGACGGGTAACTGGGTTAAACGGGAGCAGTGTTGTCTGGAGATAGGACTGGTGTGCCCAGAATATGTTCACAACTCGAGCTATAATGTTAAGATCATTTCTAAACACTCATTTCAAATGCTTAGGGGAACATAAAATCTAGAATGACCTACTGAGTTTCCCGTCACATAGATCAGCCAGGCAGACTCCGGTTCTGCTTAGTCCTATTAAATCTGATTGTACAGATAGTTTTCCAGGCAAGGACCAATGTTCCTGCACTGTCTATAACACTATTAAGAATGGGAATACGAATAAATGTACTGTAGGTAGGCCTGTATATAATCTTTTGAATGGTGATTGGAGCCCATCTGTACTGGCTTCCTCCCTTGACACATGCTGACAATACTATTTTGCAGTACTCAACATTGTCCAGGTGCACTGATAAGTCATAGAAAGTCGGGTAAACCAGAAATGCTTCACTTAGGGAGGTCACGATTCTAGATTTTTGAGGCTTGAATATTGTGATTGTACGATGATTCATGAGTATCAGAATTAAGAAAGATAATACAGAGAATTTCTCTATCTTGCAAAAAGTACTGTCCAAACATTCACAAAAACAAACAAGTAATTATATGCACTGTATTCATTTATTTGCTGTTTATCGTGGCATCACTAATGCAGCGCTGCACATGGTTCTTTTGAGGCTCCTCCTCGGGCCACATTATGCAAATATCATGCGAAGATGGATACAATTGGCTCTCGGCACATTGGATTATTTAACGTGTCGCCAACTTCATGTGTTTTTGGTTGAACACTGGATGCCGTTTCTTCAGGCTTTAATGTTGAGTGCGCTCTGTTTGGACACATAGGTTGTACGATTTACCTTGGGTCCTGAAATTCTCACGATTAACCTTCAATCACCACGGCAATCATAAAGCCGGTTAATCTTGACACCCCATAGCTTCACTACTTCCTTGTGTTTTGACAGACATGGGACTCGGTGCGCTGGAGAAGTCGCAGCTGTTGCCAACAACGGCGTGTGTGGCGTGGGTGTTGCCTACAACGCTAAAATCGGAGGTGAGTAGAGTCTCCCACTGGGATTTATAATTGGCTCAAGAGTAGAAAAGAGTGAACCAACATTAATTAGCAGAAATATGCTTTTGTAATGGCTTAATTTAAAGCTGCTATGCACATGGCCCCAGCAGCTTTGAGTTGAAGTGGATTGTTAATTAGCTGCGGTCTCATCAATACCTCTCCTCCTGATGAGGTGCTGATGAGACAACAGCTCAAAAAACAAAAAAAGAGAAATGCTGTTTTTCTTCATGCTAGCCTTGGCTGGATCACTGGTTCAAGATTGGACTGGTTTTTGGTCCAATGCCACAGAAAAAAACACTGAAGTGTCTCCGGCTCCTCATTATTGCCTGTAACCTCTCATGTCAGCTCTGCTCCGACGTGACAGTTTGAAGCCAAACATTATCCCAGCGTTGTAACTCTGTGCCCGATCAGAGAGCTGGGACCATGTCTAGACAGTTATTGATCCTGCATTTGTCTGTTGTACGGAGTAATTAATGTGTCAACTAAGTACAAAAATCAGCTCTAAATGGCATTATACATCGCCCCAATGCACACCATTTGTCAATTAGTTAAAGGGGGGCGTATTATGCAGAATCGACTTCTATGGAGCTTTTAAGCATGTTACAATGTTGTTGCCTTATCAGAAAATACAGCTGTCTTCAATAAAAGACTGGAAGAAAATGGCTTAATCTGTTTTACATCACCACACTCAGTCCATAAGCAATCACATACTGGCACATGTGGATCTCATATCTATTTAGTATTTAGTTAACGCAAAAACGATGAACCAAGAATATGAATCCATGGCACTATTTGTATTCATTTTTGCTTGAAATTCCTGACATGTATTGTGAACATGTTATATCTACAAGAAAAGTTTTAAATTCAAAATATCTCAAAATGCAATGTTTTTAAATCCCATAAATCTGCTTTAATATTGTTGATTAACCAAGTCAATAGTGGTTAGTTAGAAGTGGTTAGTTACAATTTATGCTGTTCATTTTCTTCAGAATGAAAATGAGATTTTCTGGATTGTTTTTTTAGGCAGATTTTATGTTTTGGGGTAATTCAACCTCATTTACTGTTGCCCACTATTATTTACATGCACATTTTCACATCCACAATATCCCCATGGACCCCATTACTATTTGAGAGCAATATTAGCATTTTAGACCTTGTACAAGCTGTGTAAAGCCTTACACAGTATGGGTATGTCATATTCGGAACATGGACCCTAAGGGTGGAAGAGCGATCTGAAAACAATTTGTTTTGAAAGCCTTTTTAAAATCCAGATAAAGATGTTTTTAAGACGAGCATAACTAAAAGGAAGCATTGTTTTGTTGTGTGTACTTATTCTTCATTAGTACTTTTGAAATCCGCAATTAATCATATTTGCCACCCTGATTTCCTCGCCTTTCTCCTTCACCCACCTTGAAAACCAGCTCCTTTTCGCTTTAGCTGCAAGGAGCTTACACATCGGTGGCTTAATAAGGCGTTGTGAGTCGGCAGGAAGCTGATGAGAATTGTTATGGCTGTGATTAGTGTTTTAGTCTGCAATTTGGGCATAATGACCGGCGAGCAACAGTGCACCTCATTGTTGCGTGTTTAGCCTCAGTGTGACTGTTTTCCATCTGTTCTGGTCTGTATTCAATCTGCTTACGGACGCCCACTGAGCAATTGCCACGTTTGACAAATGACAACAGTAGAGGGGATATCCAGGTCACTCAGAAAATACGAAGGTACAGTTGTGCTCAAAAGTTTACATACCCTGGCAGAATATGAATTACAACACAAAAACCTTTGTTTCACTCATGGTTAGTGGTTGTGTGAAGCCATTTATTGTATTAAAAACTAGACAAATGTCCCTGATCAGAAGTTTGTACTATATTTTGCATCTTGAAGCAAAAATCATTTTGTCAGAGTCCTGTGTTTCAACTGAAGTGACATTTTCTTTGCTCCTGAACAGTTTTCCTGGCAGTTGTTGAAGGTCATGTAAACGTTAGATCAGGGACATTTGAGTAGTTTCTGTTTCATTATGATTTCAAAAGAGTAAACTCAGTTCTTTGGCAATAAATGGCTTCGCACAACCACTAAACATAAGTGGGGGGAAAAAAGATGTTTGTGTTATCATTCTATGTATTCTATGAAAAAGGTCCAAAAGATTAAAAGGGTATGTACACTTTTGAGCACAACTGTATGTGAACATTTTGAAATGCAGAACCTCAAAATTTGAGCTACACCTTGTAACTAGGCTGTCTGAAGGTTTTCCCATGGCCTGCACAGTCTCCTGACTTAAACATAATGTGGATTGACCTGCGTTCAAGACAGCACAGAGACCTCTCAGTTCTGGGAGACTTTTGTTATGAAAAATGGGCGAAAAACCCTCAAACTAGAATCGACAAACTGTTGGCTGCCTTCAAAAGTGTTTACAAGCTGTGAAACTTGCCAAAGTCGGGACTACTAGGTATTAACTCTGCAGGGTGGCCAAACATTTGCTCAGGCCTTTTTACCTTTATTATTATTTTTAAATGTTAAGGGAATGTCTTATCAGTGACTTCATGCTTTTGGAAGTTCATTTGATCTTCCCCTTGCTTCTTTATTCACAATACTATACATTTTCATTCGGGGTGCCTAAATTATTCATTTAATTACAATATACTGTAAAACATCCATTTTTAGTATGCTTGTTCGATCTTGGCTGATTTAGTCACCTGTAACAGTGGTTCCCAACCTTTTTTGTCTTACGTAGCACTTGGGCCTGTTATTTATACTCCAAGTACTCCCTGCATCGATGGTTTTGATAATTAGTTAGAAAGTGAATGACTAAAACTCTTATTTATCAGTAAAAAGACTAGTAATATTCTCAAACTCTCATTCGTTATAGTTAAATGTTTTAAATAGCTTTTCTTTGAACATTATCTTATTTTGGATCTGAAATGATCCCAAGTACCCTCTTCTAAGCTCTCGCGTACCCCCAAGGGCCACCATACCCCTGAGTGGGAAACACTGAAAACCTATGAAACCCATTTTCTTTAAATGTAGAGAGATCCATAAAATGATATTGTGGATCTTGGTTTGAGATGCGTCTTGTATTGTGAAGTTGTTGGCATTCCCAGCCCTCCTCTGAGTACATATCTTTATGACAAGGTCTGTTTAATCTACTGCTGTGATTCCTCCCAGAGGTTTTGACACTTCTTTTTCTACATGAAGCTGAGGTTTTTCCACCATCTGTCCCTTTCCTTGAAGTTTAAATGAGTAAAATGTGTGTGTGTTCAGGCGTTCGCATGTTGGACGGGGAGGTGACAGACGCGGTGGAGGCTCACTCTCTCAGTCTGAACCGACAGCACATCCACATTTACAGTGCCAGCTGGGGCCCCGAGGATGATGGGAAGTCTCTGGATGGCCCTGCCAAATTGGCCATGGAGGCCTTCCTCCAGGGAATCACCCAGGTCAGCCCCACACATAGCACTCATCTGAACATCTGAACCATTGGGTAAATATCCTACATTACGCAGCTGTAAATTCAAGCTGTATGACTTAGTGAAGGTGACCTATTTCTAATCAGCTTATCTCGGTTGGAATAAAAAGAACTATGACAGGGAATATTATCTAATGCTAAAATCATATTTTATTGTAGGCAAAGATTCTTCAGTCTTCATCTGTACTCTGTAGTTGAAGTGTAGGACGTTTCGATCTTAGTCCAAAGATCGTCATCAGATTACGTTTGTGGGTTTGTGGGTCTCTTTTTTCATATTTTATCATTTGTCATTATGCCACATCACAGAGCAGAATAATCTAATCTAATTTATTTATGTATATCCCAGTATCACAAACAAAATTTGCTTCAAAGGGTTTCACAAATCCCAGTCGACAGGTCGTCCCAAAACAAGCGATAGAAAGAACAGATAAAAGGTAAAATATGTAGTTTATACAATGAAAACGGATAAAAGCAAAACATACACATCATTTACACAATAAATATACACAATTCATACTGCACATTCACTGCTGTTCCCAGCTGACCCTACCATAGGCAATTTTGAAGAGAAACGTTTTGAGCCTAGTCTTAAAAATGGACACAGTGTCTTCTTTGACGTAAAATGGAAGTTGATTCCAGAGGAGAGGAGCTTGGTAGCTGAAAGCTCTACTTTCTACTTTTGAGGATGCGAGGAATCACTGAAGCTCTAAGTTTTGGGAGCAAAGTAGTCTAATTGGCTGGTATGACACTATGGCCTCTCGGAGCTGAGTTGGAGCCATACCATTAATGGCCTTATAAGTGAGAAGAAGAATCTTAATTTAATTCTAAACTCGACAGGAAGCCAGTGGAGAGACTTCAGCACTGGAGTTACATGCTCTTTTTTTAGTCCCTGTTAGTATTCTTGCAGCCGTGTTTTGAACTAGTTGAAGGCTTCTCAGGGACGTATTTGGACAAGCTGCCAACAGGGAATTAACCTAGATGATACAAACACATGATTATTTTTTTCGGCGATATATTTTTTGTTCTTGGGAGGATTATGTAGGTGAAAAAAGGCTGCTCTACAGACCTGATTAATGTGATTTAAAAGAGAGATCCTGGTCAAGAGTATACTGTCATAATAATGAAAGATGAAACCGGTAAAGGTGAAGAAAATACCTCCTGTCTTTTAAGAAGGACATCGACATGTGTATTTTGTATTAAGAAGACTGTATGAATCTTTTTGTGAAATGATAAATGTCTGATTTAAAGAACGAGAGAGGACAAACAAAGCAGTGCCTCTTGATACAAAACCATAATAATCAAAATACAATTAGTATGTCCTGAAGAAGACCTTGTTGTTGGTCAAAATTGGCCATGTGCCATTGCTATTAAACCCGGGCTCACACTACATCTGCCTTAGGTCCGGGCCGGACGCCGGAAGACTTAAAAAGTCATTAAAATCAATGTTGCACACTCACAGTAGCTCTACGAAGTCCGGCTCCGGTGGCCATCTGGCGCAACGGAAAGAATCCGCAAGGAGTCTATTTTTGGCGGATGCTCAGCGCCGGAGCAGCCCCTAATCAAGCTCACAGGAATATTACGAGGCAGACCGGAAGTCATGCGCCGACAGGAAAGAAGATCCGGTGAATTTCAAAATAAAATCGAACTCGTACTTATTACAAACTCGCGGTAACTTGGCTAATGTTGAAAAAAAATGTAAACAAGGAGACATTTTCAACTTTGAAGAGGAAATATATCGCTGTATTTAGATTGTAAGGATTTCTGAGGTGGGCTACTGGACTTCTGAATGGTGAGTTCTGTCTGTTTGTTTAGCTATAAATGCTATGTTTGCTAGTTCTTCCGTATGCACGTCGTTGTTATCGCATGAATCCCATGAGGTT
>OMNZ01004594.1:2535-33532 GCA_900303255.1 Lesueurigobius sanzi | reverse complement strand
TGAAGAGTCTATTTCAACATTTTTTGTTTAACACATAATTCCATATGTGTTCATTCATAAATTAATGCTTTCAGTGAGAATCTACAATGTAAATCAGGGGCATCCAACCTTTTTTACCCGGTGAGCTACTTCAGCATAACAAAAATGGCAGCGAGCTACATTTGCTTCAAAGAAAAGAAAATAACAGTAGTTTCTGCTTTATACTTGCTATATTACTATGCTATATTCACCTAAAAGTTGAGAGATGTTGTTTTTTTCCCACGACAAAAATGCATCTAAAATTTGACTCATCAAGCGAATGCAGAACTGTAGAAAGCCTTTGGCGAGCTACTTGGAAAAGGATGGCGAGCTACTGGTTGGAGATCTCTGATGTAAATGGTCTTGAAATTAAAGAAAAAACAATGCATAAAATAATGCATCCAAACCTTTACCTGGTACTGTAAATGTAAACGAGAGAATGCTGAGCGAGGAAATAAAAATACTTGCTTCTGTTGCACTGTAGCACATGCTACTCATTTTGCACATGAGCAAATGTTTGTTGATGACTCCTTAGTGTGAAGAGATTATGCCAGAAGAAAAGTATATTGAGAAACCCATCAGGTGTGAATCTGACAGAATGTGGTCAAAATTTGGATTGAACTAGGGCTAGAAAAGGATAACCAGATCTAAACCAGAGCCAGAACAGACCCAACTCTTTAAACTAAGCCAGAATTGGTACAAAATAGGGAGTAGACCACACTTACACTGCGGATATCCAAGTTTCATCCAAGACTATGAGACATAAACCAGGGACAAACTAGGACTTCACGGTTGAATGAAATCTAAATCGGGACCAAACTAGACTCACACAAAGACCAGCATAGACAGTGTGAAAGTGAGGAATT
This sequence comes from Lesueurigobius sanzi, assembly GCA_900303255.1. Lineage (NCBI taxonomy): Eukaryota > Metazoa > Chordata > Actinopteri > Gobiiformes > Gobiidae > Lesueurigobius > Lesueurigobius sanzi. The sequence goes on along the minus strand of OMNZ01004594.1, from coordinate 32,648 downwards.
GGGGGGTCCCATTGTTGTGCAGCTCTAAGTGGATAAGTCGACATGTGCTGCGACTGCCTATCTCTTCAAGCTTAATTGAGGAAGTCGAGACAAAAGCAGAAACATAATTATTCGCTCTCTGTCTCTCAATCTTCAGTGCCCAGTGTTTTCACAGATTGCAGACGGCATATTAACGCAATGCACTCATACAACAGTGGCCAGGGCGATATTAACCATTCAGGCAGGTTGGCCACGTGCTGCTAATGGATATGACTGGGCTTTTAAAAGGGTTTTTGCACAGTGTCAATACAATCTGACTGAAAGGGAGACATGAATAGCTGTTTGGCTGTGTTATACAATACACAGATGAGGTATAATAGAAAAACAGAGCACTCGGGCTGTTACACTCGACTGTGTTTTCATGTTGTCAAGCTGTAAACAGAGATGTGTGCACAAAGGCAGGCAGTGCTTGTGACACACTGTAGCGCAGGTGTACAAAGGCAGACTCCAGCTGCACACCTGTCCAATCCCATGAGGGAAAACGAGCAGGTTGCCTAAGTCCGATTCTTTGGAAAAATACCAAAGGCCTGTCAGAACAGCCACGGAGCCCTGGCACTCCCCACTTCCCCTCCGCCGATCTTTTCATCTGTGCACCTGTCTCACTGCTCCACCCGAAATGGCACACGCAGAGCGGGTCTCCAGATGCCACGCTCGATGGAGACACACGCCGCTGTACAGCCTCATCACTTTTTAGAACCTGTCATTGCTTTTGTGCGTTCACCGACGCTGTGTAAATGCCATCCAGGGTAGTCTCATGTGGTCGGGGAAGGCTGGCTCACGTGGATAGAGATTTATGTTTTAGGACTTTTTGGTTATTATTTGATTGTTTACAGTGTACATTGATCAACATTTCTGTAAATGTGCAAGCCATAGCTACCATAAGGCTTATTTTTGTAGTCCCTGAAGAAGGTGTAAACTGCCAGCAACAGACAAAACACACCAATGCAACAATATATTAGTTAAAAAAAAAGTAAAACATTAAGGTTTGTAGGCTACATACAAAAGCTCACACACCGTAACAAACAATATATGCCATAACATGCAGCATCATTCAGCGCTAGTACAAGAACGCAATGTACAACAATGACATGACACACATAAGAGTAACACACTAAAACTAACAGATGATTGCATCTCAACAATTCATTTCGACATTGTACGTAGGTCAGCAATTCACCAACCAAAGTAAGGATTTTGATTAAGGAGACAAAGATGGAAGTCATGTACATGCAGATTCCACTCAAATAGAAGATGTGGAACTTTTCACAAATGAGCTTTAATGTCTTTATCTCTAGGTAACACAATGGAGTTCGGGAAAATTCACTTTTATCATGGAAATCCGCCATGTTTGTGTATACAAGAAAACGTTTTCCATACTAGAAACATTATAAAAAGTGGAGAAAAGAGCTGAGGAACATTTCCACTAGCTGCTGAGTAACACACTGTAGTCTCAAAATGCTTTTATATAAACGATAACTCCAGTATTCTACCTTTAAAAACCTCAATTAGTTAAATATGGGAACAAAAACTGCTGCAAATCGCATAATAACTTGCGATATGACTAATGTGATTAGTGCAAACTGTTAATTGAAAGACTTTATAACCAACGCTCTATAAGCAAATATTGATTGATTTATGACTCAAATTTGAATATACCCAAGTAAATGACCAATCCAATTCAATGTACAGTACCTGTAAGTATTTCTTGTAAGTTCCTCTTTCAACACCATGCCAAGTCACTTCCTAAAACCTTTACCACACATTTGCCGTTAGGACGTCCCGCCCTGCCCTGAGGCCTGCACCTTTCCTGCATTCCTCAAATGGTTACCCCCGTCCCGTCTCCAGCCCTTGGAGAGATGTCCCTAAAGGTTAAGGGTCTCTCTGGGGGGTAAACAAAGGAATCTGCGGATGGGACAAACGCCATTCCACACAGTCCTGAAATAGACTCCCAGAGCAACTCAGGAGAAAGTCTGTCCCCTGGGGCAACAGTCTGATGAATAATAGCACATTTATAGTAGATACAGGCGGCAAGGTTAATCACAATCAAAAGAAAATGGCTATGGATGGATCTACAATCAATATACAATGCCAACCGCAAACCAAAAAAGAATTGAATTTTGTACATAGAGACAGATTCAGGAATGTTTTAGTGCATTTTTAGCAGATACTTAAGAAATCTTGGCCAGGAAAGGCTTGTGATCCTCCCCGGCGCACCAGTTGAGAACCACTGCTCTATAGGGTCTTACATGTATAAAACCTGCAAACACAACACACATGTCCAGAACTGCATGTCGTTATTGTATTACTTAGCTGCTGAATCTTGATTTTAAAACCTAGATTTCAGCAAGACATAATCCCATCCCATGCAGCTCGTGTAAACACGCAGAGGGCAACCCTGCCTTCAATGATAAACAAAAAGGACTCATTCTGGCGCACCTCAGCGTGCATGCAAATGGGAACTACCTACGACAGATAATTTCACACACTTCACTGCGCTCCTCAGCTCCGGAGAGAGGGGACTTTCTCAGACAACACTGGCACAATTCCCTGGAAAAGAGAGATTAGCTCCGTATTCATCCGTGCAGGATTGGACACGACTCGCTCCACCTCCCCCTCCCCTCTCTCTGATTACACACACACACACACAGACAGAGTAAGCAAAAACCACAAACACTCTCAGGTGGCGAGGGATTAATAACAGGTTTGCGAGTGCGCGCGCCGTGATGCTGGATTTTCATTGATATCAAATGAGCTCAGGGAAAATAAATAAATATAAAAGGGGACATTTGAATTCAAAAACGGCATCTTTAAGATTTGCAATTTAATTTCTAGGTCAGTGTGTCTGTGTGGCATCTGCGGATCACAACAGGAAGAAAAAAAAAAAAAAAAATTTGCAATCTGTATCATCCAATTCACTGTAGTACTTCACTCCTCAAGTGTCACTAACCTCATTAAACGCGGTGCTGTGAGTTTCTGGGAGCTTACGCCGTGCGCTCCTTAACTCCGACTGCATTCGACTGTCTCTGCCGCGCTGCGCAGTCCGGGATTACCATATTTTAAAGGAAAATCTCCCCGCCACAAGTCGACGATTGCGGCGAGAGAGGCCCGGCTGAGTGCTTGATGCCGCTGTAGCTGCTGCTTAGATCAGTCAAACTAAATGTGTGGAATCGGCCAGGAAGCCCCGAAGATTTAAACTCCACTGATAAGCTTTTTCTACATCATATCAAGAAGTATTTCTCATCTCACTTTTGAAAGAGGCGACATATGAGTTAAATCCTCTAGCTGATTAAAAGCCTCAAGAAGTCATACCATTATGGCCGCATGACAAGAAACATATGGCAGATTATGTCTTCATCATGGCACCTGTTAATGGTTGGATATGTTAGGAAGCATCTGAATTTTGTGATGTGACAGAAACAGGGCAATAGAGCAAAACTGTGATGGCTAGACTGAGTTTCGCAAACCTTTAGGACCAGGAACCCAGGGGAAAAAAAACAAGGACCACTCCCAATAAACATCATAAGGAGTTTAAAACCAATTGCAAAAGTGATTTCCATTGAAAAATCTAAGGGTTTATGATCAGAAAATTACTAATTTTGTAATAGTTAAAGGTACACACGTCTCCATGGAGATGAGCTGGAGACGTCCCCGCTCCCAGTAAAGCAGTAAAGTTACTTAGGTCTTAGGAGAGGAGCAAAGACTCATGTTTGTTTGTTCATTTTTTAGGTATTTTTCAACAATAAAGAATATCTGTAATTACATAAACGCTTGTATTTGTTTGTATTCATTGGGTGAAACCTTTAAAATAATTGTCAGTAATTTACTTTTTAGCCAGAGACCATCCAACACATGCAGTAGATGGTAACTAGAAAGTGATGAAATGGTGACAAGTCCGATTAGGTTCCTAAGGTCTTCTAATAACGATGCTACTTTCTTTTCTTATAGCCAGACCTTTGTATTTATTTTTACCTTGACAGTTTTGGCTGTTTCTGCTGCCTTCCTCAGAAATGTCACGTATTGTTATGGTGACGTGTCTGGTCAGCTGATTTACACCGTTTTTGGCAGCGTTTTCCTGCTTGCTGAGCCACTCGAGCCACTCGACGAAAGGCAGAGCAAGAACTGCTAAAGTCCGCCGAATCAGACCACTGCAAGAGAGAAAACCATCTCATGTGTCATCAGGACAGAGAGCAACAAGTTGGATCAGAGAAGCCATCGAGACTCGGAAGTGCACTCCCCAGACTGTGAACCGGGACGAGGGGGCGTATCAACTTTCTCACACCTGGGACACAGTTCTGAAGAAGTCGGACTGCAGATGGCACTGTCATCCTGCCACTACAAGCAGGAAAACAATGCCAAAAACTGAAGCAGCGAAACTGTCAAGGTAAAAATAACTACACAGGTCTGACTATAAGAAACAAAACTAGCAGGGTAATCACAACGTTATTCCTGACAGGAGTAAAGGAGCATGTTGAATCAAAATCACTTCTCGGTTTTCTTTAGCTCTGCCTCATGCTCCTTTCTATTCCAAACCCATACAGACAATCCCCATCCAGCCGTCAAAACCAATCAACCAAATATTCATATCGTTCCCATGTAAAATGTGTGAGGCAGTAAAAGACGTGTTGTTTAATTATCCAAGAGGATTGGGACGATACGCATCACTCTGCTCCAGATTCAGACGGTTACTGTGAAAAGCCTTTGGGGCAAAAACAGCCTGAGGGAAGAGCGGCTGGTGAGTAAAAAGAATAAGGAGGAGAACGAAGACAAAAAAAATTGGACAGTGTGGTTGTGGCAGACTTTGACATAAATTTAGGCTTGAAGCAAGAATGAATAATGTTAGCGTTTGATACAGTAGCTAAGAATGGGTCTATTCAGTCTTCCGAAGTTCGAGAATAAAGCAACGATATAATTAGTCAGACCTAGCCTGGCTAGCACCAGACTAAATATCACAAGTGAATATTTAGTCTGGGAACCACCCATTCATTTTCTTGTAGGAGAGGGGCGGTTTATGATTGTCCACAGCCGTTTATTGGGCGCTACAAATGTCTATCATATGCATCTGCACGTAGCCCAGAGCCAATCGTATCAATTGTACCCGATGACGTATGAGCCTCAGCCAATCCAGTCTGTCCAATAGTGTCGCGCCATCGTCTTGCCGTCCCTCCCCGTTCTGTGATTGGTCCCCAAATCTCTGCGAAGATTTGGGCCATGGTTTCCAGGCTGTGTAGCAGTTCGAAAAGATTCGAGCGTGAGCAGCATGGATATTCCCAGGCTAAGTCAGACCATCATCACCCCCCAAAATAATTAACTGTTGAGTACTGTACAATGATGTATAGATCCCCTTTTCCCGTTACTTCTTTTCAAACTCAAAACAATTTATCAAGATAGGAATAACACATTTTATGGCTGCAGTATAAATCTTCCATAACCTCGTCGAACTATGAAAATACAGTACCTTTCTCTTTTTAATAAAAATGTACTGCTAAGACGCCGGGAATTGAGGCTAACTATTACAACATATCAAATTCAAACTAAAAGCAATTGCCCGTCACTAATCTAAAAAGAGAAAATGTCTTTGTCCTGTTGCATTTTTCATTACTTCCAGAACAGCAGCTCATTACAGTAATTTGGCTTTGCCTTATTGTTGATAAGTTATTATATAAAAGCTAAATCCTGTTCAGACAAAGAAGGAGAAGCATGTTTAAAAATTGCCACTGCACTTCATTGTGGCACTGTCAGAAACCCACACTCCCATCACTCAGGGTTGGTGTGAGACACAGAAGTAGCTAAATTGGCAGGTTAATGCTTCCCATTCGGTCTGGGAGCCAAATAACAGGGCGGATGAGAGGGTGAAAGAGGGATTTGAGGGGAGCGGGGGATGGTGGTGAGAGCACGGATGAGAGGCCTGCTATACCTGTGGGGGGTTTCGAGCGCCGAGGCCACAGGTATCCAGATGAGGGATGGTGTCGGGACATGGGAGAGTTGAAAGGGCTGCAGTTGATAATGAAAGGAGAGGGGCTCATTGTGGTGAATGATGTGGTGTCAGTTCAAAGCTCGAGTCGGCGGCGGCAGATGACCCAGATTTGTGACAGAACTGATGGAGACGGGGGGGGACTGGACAGAGGCAATGACAAAGAGGTGAGCCAGGTGTCGAGAAAGAGATACAACGTCGCAATATTTCAGGGCAAACGATTATAGATGGTCCGGAGTTATGGTTAGATATAGGGAAGCCATAGCTTTCAATAATGGGCTCAGGTACGGCTACTGGCTCAAAATATGATTGCTTAAAATGGCCTTTATCAAATTGAAGAGAGAATGCTACTAGTCATAAACTCATTAACTAAAAATGCATATTCATTTGCAATATGTTGAGCACCAAAGTCAAGGATGACACTTCCAAATAATTTTACACGCACAAAGGTACTTTTCTACCACTCCTGCCTAGGTAACAAAATACAAGGTATACACAGGAATCCCAAATACACAATCAAGACCTTTTTAAGAACCTCTCGAAATATTTTTAAGACTTGCACTTAAGAAATGCACTTTTAATTCTTTGTTATACTTTCAAATGTGGACAAATTAATACATTTATTCACAATACTACAATAGATTTTAGGGAAAAAAATGGCTTTAAAAATTTAAATATTTACAGTATCACATATAGTGTGTGCTTGTTGTTTGTTGTAACCTAATCACCTCCTAAATCAAAATTAAGACATTTTATTACTCTTTACCGGTCTTAATTTTTATTTTTTCATTATTTTTAAGACCCCACAGACACACTACAACAGTTATTGTCAACTGGTGGGTCAGAACCAAAAGTCAATCACATCACAAGTCTTCCCTGGAGAACACGTCTTCCAAAATGTATAAACTGATAAAGTACAACCATGCTACACTATATTTGACACTCTATGGAATAAAAGGATTTAATTGAAAATGTAAATGTGAATAAAGATTATTTGAAACTTGGAAATGACCAGGTATCTTTACGATATATATTATTGTTGTAATACAGAGCGCTTATCTGTCCCTGCACATCTTGATAATATGAGTAAGTTGCTGTTTATGAACTGATTAATCCAGCCCACACAAATGATAAGGAGCTGCTGGAGACAGAGCGGCCAGGTCACAGATAGCCTTTAGGAAGAGGAACAGGAAGTTATCTCGGTTCATCCAAACACCTGAGTCAACAGCGGTGTCTGCAAACAAAGTGCCCTCGAGAGGAGACAAGACACAGTGTCCGACAGAGAGATTAGCCCCGACAAAGACAGACAGAGGGGGCTAAAAGGTTCACCAAGTAGGTGCCGGACAAACACCACTGCTCTGTCTCTCCTGTTTACTGTGAGCTCAGACAATGCAACACGTGAATATACTGAATACTGAGAGCCTAGATAACCGGATCAATGTGTAAATGGTATTGTAATAATACACAGTACTTTTAAAGCTGTTACGAATGTATTTGACTTCAGGGGCAAAAGGAAAAGCACATTCAAGGTAAGCCTTTCAAGGTTTGGGATGAACTACTACAGATTAAATATGACTAATGACCTGTGTCTATGATGGACAACTCCTCTATGACTGAGAGCCTACACAGACATGTTCAGGGTGAAAGAAGCAGACAGTTTCAAGTCCAGAAGCAGTCATCAACTTATCATCATGTAAGCAGCTTTGTTTTTTCCTTCAAATTGTATCAAAATGTGCTTAGTTTGTTTCCGTCCGCACTTCTGCTCATGTAAACTGCAGGTTCCACACATGGGAAATCTCACTACAGTTCCACTATACCTTCCTACTACACAGTACACGGAGAGGTGTGACATTTTATGAGAATAACAATAAATCCACGCCCAGACTGCAGATCTTAATAGTCCATGACTATGACATTTTCCCACACAGTACAAATAAGTACAGCACAGCCCCACAGTGTTTAGGTAACCGTCCTGGGATTAGAATGAATGAACCTGTCATTTTTCCTTGATCCAAATAATGTCATGTCTATTGGCCAAAAGAATATATATAATCAATTCAAACAGTATTTATCTTTCAGATTTAAGCAGGTAAACAGCATTAGAAGTTGGGAGAATGAATCTGGAGAGAATAGGGCTTCTCAAAGTGGGGCACGGGTCAGTACTCAGTAGTCTTTTTAGTTATACCCAGGATGAGACATTTAATATACAGTTGTGCTCATACCCTTTTAATCTTTTGGCCATTTTTCATAGAATATGAATGATAACACAAAAATCTTTTTTCCAGCGGTTGTGCGAAGCCATGAGCCATGAGGAATGAGTTTATCCTTTTGAAATGCTAATGCGAGCAAACCCTGCCATGCCAGGATATGTACATGTACATTTTATATTTATATATTTCATATGAGATAGATTTCATCCGTTGTCTCACAGTCACAAACACACTCTCTTTGACACAGGCCGAGGGTACTGGCCAGTGAACTTTTTTTCTACGTTCATTTCTATCGTCTGTTTTTCATACATCACAATTTTTTGAGACGCATGTGGTGTTTTTTGGTGTTCATAAAGGGGAAACCGGATCACCTGGAGAAAACCAAAGCAGACACGAGGAGAACATGCAAAATCCATGCAACCACCATTCCGCACAGTCCTTGGTTTAGACATGGGTCCTACTTCCGGCCTGTGCATTTTGAAATCCAAATATTTCCTATTGATTCAAGCATTCACCAATCCTCACCAATGTCGAGGACGCCGTGAAAAATGCCCACACAATGAAGTCAAGGATGTAGTCGTTCGCTCTTCAAAGTCGGATTCAGGTCAATGGGTCCATTTCGATCTCGGCCTGGGCTTGCGCTGGTTTGCGAGTGGGGATAGTGAATTGAGTCCCCACATTTCAACGCATTAGTGACCTGTATACGCTCCACACGACTCTCTGTCATCTGAGTGCCGGCCTGAGGGGACGGGACAAAAGGCAACCTGACCACACAAACACATTCACGTGCCTAAAAGCTAAAAAGCACCACGGGACAATAACGAAACATGGGGGAGAACAGAAAGAACAGAAACCCTATAAGAGCTTTCACAATAGGGGGCTATTCCTTTAAGAAACTCAATCCATAACCCATAGATTCATGCAAAAATGATAGGGAGGGTATATTTAGCACATGCATACTCCAGCGCCTTTGAGACAGCTTTGACTGCGTTACTTCCAGGTCAGGGAGCAGAAACGTGCGTAAAGTGTGCCCGCAGTATAAGCAATGAGTGGGTCAAATCTTTATGGTAAGCGCATGTGGGTCAGTTGACGAGATAAAGAGAGGATGAAAGCGAGGAGAGGGGGGGCGAGAAAAAGCGCAAAAGCGTCGTAAAGATTTCAAAGGAGAGATAAAGGAGATAGGAGAAAGGAAGCCAGATCTCCCCAGTGCAACCAGGGCATAAACACAATCTTTAAAAGGCAGCGATCCCAGTGTAGCTCCCCTGTGAAGTCTGTGCTCAGCATTTCACACGGCGATGTAGCATTTTCCCGTTCAGGTACAGTATCTCTCCTGCTGGCTTTTAATGATCAGCCTAGAACTTCCCAAACTCTAAATAGGTAGGTAAGTAGATCATTTATTGGAGGCAAAGATTCTTCAGTCTTCACCTGTGCTCTGTAGTTGGGAGTGTAGGACGTTTCGCTCTGTATCCAAAAAGCATCGTCAGCAAATGAACAGACCTGACAGCTCGCGGGTCTCTTAAGACGAAACAGATACTTCACCAACTTCGTTTAATTGAATATGGACACGCTGTATGTCATTTGAAGAGGAGGGTCGGGCTAGCTGTGGGGGCGTTTCGGATGTGCTACAAAAACACATTAGTGCGGGTTAGAGTAGCGTTTCACCGACCTACAGCGCCAAATGTGTGGTTTTGTAAAATGGATTGTCTTTTTTGATTTGTTAAAGAACGAGATGAGAAAGCGTGGGTGCAGTCCAATATGCATATGATATTGATAGTTTAAAAATAATCCACGGCAAAGGTGGGATATCCTGTAGTTTACTTTTTGTGCAGATTTTAGACCATTATCTACAGTATATATCGACAGTAGCCCACAAGCACCACAGGGGAAAAACATTTCTCCACTGAATTCTCGACGGCAAAACATGAGCATATTCAGTGCTTGCATCTACACTAGATTTTTGCTCAAACTTGGGCCTACTAGACCGTACATATGGAATAATAAATAACACATAACACAAAGAACTATCCCAACAGTATTTTACCCAATTTTGTGGGTAAACTGCAACAGACTATACTGTATTTCTTCGGTATTTGGATGTGGCCGACTGTTTTTAACTTGCTTTGTTGTGTATGATTAGATCAATGTTAATCTACAAATACATATTACAATAACTTATTCTGAAATACTGATTAAGACCGGACGTGAAGTTACAATCCAGGTTTCTGTTTTTGAAGGGTTTGTTCCTGCTTACAAACCAAAACACCCCTTTTAGCTGCTGGTCGGATGATATTACATTTGAAAGCTCTGAACCTGTAGAATCCAGTCATTTACTTAGTTTTACACTCCATAATAGCACTATATTGATCGGCAGGCAAAATACTAAGTAGCAGCAGTTGTTAATGCTAGCTTCAATCAGTCAAGGCTGAGACAGAAGCTATGACGGACTCACACCAAGTAGTGAAATAGGCGAATATTGCTATCAGGCTATATTCAAACTTCAAGTATCGGTATCGGAAGCAAAAAAGCCGGATCGGTGCATCACTACTTGGAAAGCCATTAGACAACATAATATACATAAGGGGTGTCATGATGGCCTTGGGGTAGCCCTCTGACCAAATTTAGCTGGCCTCAGGCATTTGGATGAATTGGCACAAATTTCAATAGGATTTTTAACTATTCATAAACCACCATTTTGATGTGAAACATTGAAAGGCAAGCGTTTGAAGGAGTTACAGCAGATTTCACACAAAGGGGGCTGTTCATTTTACTTCATCTTAATCATCATCATCACTGAAAAGGTTTGTCCATATAAAAAATCAGCCCTAGACAATGTTTCCAGGTGCATTTGTAAAGCTAGTGACAATACACAGTCAGGATCGTCATCTATTACTTCATTAAAGACACTATACCTGATTTTTACCCTGGTACTTGAATAAAATGTGTTCCTTTGGTAAATTGTAAACTCAGACATTTATAGGAATAATACTGTGCATCTAAATTTTAAGCTGTTTTGTAAATTTCATGAGGTTGCGCGCTACTTTTCTTGCATTTCTGTGACTACAACCCAAAAAAATGACCCCGCTAGTTGTGAAATTTGCTCATAAACTCATCTCTGTGAACAAATGGGATTTTACAAAAGTGTGAGGAAGGTTAGGAATGTGCTTGGACCGCAACCAACAACTGAATTTATTCGCTCCCTCTTTCACTGTTTGTAATAAAAAACAAAAATCAGGTACAGTACCTTTTAGTCAATTTCTAATGGGTGAATAAGCAGAGCAGCCATCATTCAAACAAAACATGCATAACTCAATGGTGCATGGCCTTATCCATAACAATGTTGCCCATTTGTTTTTGTAAATGGGGCATTCAAATACAATGTAACCTGAACCGTATTACGCAGGGCTGTGCGGGCTGTGGGGGCCGGCGACGCAACACTGATCACAGATAATGGGCAGAACATGACAGGGATGTTTCTGCTGTCAGCACCACGGAGGAGCACGGAGGAAAGAGGGGACGGGGAGGAGACGGGACAGGCACGGAGAGGAGGGAGTGAGGGATTGACGGAAGGGAAGTACTCGGATTCATCAGCAGACACTAACTAGACAAAAGGGAGGAAGCGAACCAGGGCGCCCCTCCCCCTGCAAATTACTGGAGGCATCCCCATCTCCTCCATCTACACATCTCCATCTCCAGTGCACATCAGGGGGCTAATGTCACGAGGCCTGGCGAGGAAGTAGTACCCCCCTGTGCTTATTAGTCCTAAATATGCAGTTTAAAATGTAATAAAGATGTAATTTAGTTTGAACGTTAAAACAACCTGTGGACCCTTAATGGCTACAAGACACATGGGGGCCACTGTAGCAGCAGATCGGGCAAATCATCATTATGAGAACTGGCAGGAGGAGAAAATGACAGTGATGTTTACATTTTAGTAAAAAGTGTATTCTGGATCAGTGGTTTCCCTCGGGATATTTTTTCTCATTTTGAAGGACAGGGTTGTAAAAAAAAATCTGATTAATGAATCTCTCATTATATACCTATTATTATGGATGTAAGAAAACAGATGACAGGATAAATGGAACATACAGAATCATGGAACATGAATTTGGAAACTACATTGTGTTAAAACTTGTGCGTAAAATTCTCAAAGGATGATGATGGCTTGATTTTCAATCTTTCAAAATGAAAGTGAGCCTTCAAAATATTCTGTCAACTAATTTTCAGTTAACGTAAGTTGTTCTGGATATAAAATTATAAGTGAATTTTACAAAAGAGCCATGTTGTGATGACTCTGGATCAGAGAATCTCCAAAACAGCAATTTGTAGATATTTTGTTCTGTGAATAATTTGTGAAGAGGAAATATAATTAGTCACACAATGGCTGCCGAAAAAAATAAAAAATAATGAAAGGATAATAAACAGATGAAAAGTATTTTGCCAAGGCTATGAGAGCTACTTCAGCACACTTAAGATAGTGTATTGATCTCACAATGGAGACATTTACAACAGCTCTTAAGATAAGATCACACAGGAAGGTGCAAAAAAGTCAGGAAATGTGCCATCAAAGAAGAAAATAAGTTTGAAAACAGCTAATAATAATAATAATAATAGAATAGTCTCAATAAACTGTATGAGCATCTCTTATGTACAATGAACAAAAAATAAATAAACTCTAGGTTGCAAGTGAGAAACATCTAACAACAACGAGAATAGAACAGGATGTGACACATATGAAAATGAAAATAAAATACTGTGTCAGCGTTGGCAGTGCAGGTGAATATACTGCATTCTGAATAAATATTTATATTCAGGTCCACAGCCCAAAACATCCAGCCAGGTGCGAATGAGCCTATAGCCTCAATATCTGGAGTGGCCATGGCCGCCCACTGCAGTGACAGTGAATGATGGGTCAAGTTCAGAGGACCGGTTTCCAAAATAGGGACAATCAAATACACCTTAAGGCGAGACACTGCAGGTGAATGGAGAAAAAAGTACATTGAGAGATATCAATTTGAAACTTTTGCTGTATGTTATTGATATAAATATGAGGAAAAAATGTAATGCAAGTTTTCTGTCATTTTATGTTTTCATAAAAAAATAAGGCATTTTATGTGTAGATATGTATTTTATTGTGTGTTAAATGCCATTGTTTATGTTACTGCACATTGTCCTTCAAGTAAATAAACTAAACTGAACTAGAAATGGCCAAATGTGCCTATATTTTCGGCGACTGGATCTAAAGAATAGATTGTGCCAGGTTTAAATGTATGGTTTTATTAATCAATCAATCAAAATGTATTTGAATAGCACTTTACAACAACACAAGAAGATATAACAATTAAAACACAGAAATTACAGAAGTATTGTCCTAGCCATCCGTTAAAAGCCAGTCTGACCAGATGAGTCTTTAACCTGGACTTAAAAGGGACAGGTCAGTGAGAACACGCAGACTGAGGGGCAGGCTGTTACTAGTATCTATTAGTGACAAATGTTTGTTCAGAGAGAGAATTAAAAAAAAAAAACCTCTGAACAAGCCTTTATAATATTGTTATGTTCCAGACTGGAACGTTTGGAGTCTGTAGGTGCTACTAAAGTGGAGATATTGTTGCCACAATTTGAGAAAAATGCATTTTGAGAAAATTGGCCCAAAACCTGAAAAGCTTTCTCTGTCATGCCTCTCCTCAAGCCTGAAGCTCTTAGGTCACATTTGTAGCTTCACCCTCCTCTGTCAAGCTTTTAAATGTAGAGGCATCTCCATCTCACCGGAGCGCTGCCGTCAGGAGGCCTAACCTAACGCGGCACACTCCCAGTGCAGTCTCAGTCCTGCTCAACCAGACAAGTCACATAACAAATGGATGCACATGAGCAAACACGTCACCTCGACAGAACGCTCGCATGCACACGCTAATTCAACCGCCTTCCAGTTGCATAATTTTGATTCTTTAAAGGCCAAAGTGACACATAGGATCTTACGCAGCCAACTGAAACTTTGGTTATTAAAAGGTTATGCAAGTGTCTTGCATCAATAAAACTGGCTTTGTTCATTTGACGAGACAACCCGTTCTATTTTCAACGAACTCACTCCATTTCACAAACTTTTCATTAGGGCTGTCACTAACGATTATTTAGGTAATCGATTAATCGGCTGATTATTTTTACGATTAATCGATTAATCGGTTGGCGCAAAAAGGTGCATGGAAAGTGTAATTGTTAAAAGCTTTTTGCACATGAAGCTAAAGTGACAGCGTTTGAGGACGTCTTGATGGAGTAAAGTTAAAGCTAATGTTTGTAGGATGCTCTTGTCCACATGTCATTCCTCATTTGAAAGCTAAGAACCTCTAAAATTCACTCTGGGATTGTAAAAGTGAGAGCGAGAGAGTCCTCTTTCTGCTCGGATTAGATTAGATCCAAGATTTGGAACAATCAGAGCAAAAGTATTTGCAAAAAAAACTTCTAGAACCAATGCCTTCAGAGTCAACATAGTTTTTTCACAAAAAATACAAAATTTTGATGCAATTCTTACTCTGTCTGAGTCTTTATATCCCAGAAACGATTAATCGATTACTAAAATAGTTGACAACTATTTCAATAATCGATTAGTTGACGATTAATCGATTAGTTGTTTCAGCCCTACTTTTCATTAATACAGTAAATGTTATTACTACCTCAACCACTCACTTCCAGTAAACACATTTGCAACTACACCAGTTTCTGTCACAGCCTCCCCTAAGTACATCACCCATAGTGGAGCTCCGCTAACCTGCAGCCTAACCGACGGAGAGATAGACATCTACAGAAAGGGGAAGCCACACTGCGTAACACAAACATTTAAACAGCTTGATTGCTTGTGGGGGTGCGCGGGGGGCGTCGGATAAGCCTCGTATTTGCTTAACGGCAGAAATAAGTGGACCTCTGAGGATGATTGAGGCACTATAGGAAAGCTTGAAAGAGACGAGCGGAGAGATGATCGCCCTCATGTTAATTGCATCATCCGTTTATCGGGGCCGCCACATGCTAATCAAACTATTTACTATGGTCCACAGAGAGGGCACTCCCAGCTCCGTCACAAGGTCAAAAGAGCTCCTTATAATCGTCTGGTGAAGGTGGGGGGGGGGCTTGAGGAGAGTTATGATGGAACTGGTAATTATAAGGTTTGCTATTACGCTCTCTTTGAGGCCTGGTTTGATTTATGAGCTACAATGAATAACAAATGAATTTCAATTAATCAAGAAGAGGTTACTGTAAAAGCATTAATATTAATCTGAATGTAAGATCGAGTCATTTTGTTCCTGCTGAAGTAACATTATACTTCCTTATAACCAAATAATAGCACGCGAGCTGGATACAAGCCAGCCTCCCAAGTCCAAAAACGTGGCCAATAAGCCTGTGCAGGTTCTCAGTCGTACAGGAGTTGTCCATCGTAGGCGAATATTCTTCAGTCTTCATCTGTACTCAGTCGGAGGAGAGGTGGGACTTAGAGGGCAACTCCTCCTACTGGTTTCGTTTTAAGAGACCCACGACCGTGCCAAGCCCCTCATTCGCTGACAAAGCTTTTTGGATGAAGAGCGAAAACGTCCTACACTCCAACTACAGAGTACAGATGAAGACTGAAGAACCTTTACCTACGTTTGCCAATAAGCTTTTAAATAAAACAAATAAGCCAAAAGTAGTGTTTTCTGGATATGTAGACCTTTCTCATTCAGGTGTAATAGTTGTTACAATTTAAATTTGCTCACTCCTCCCACAACACATTTTCTAAAAAGCCTTTATTTTACTGGGCTAAAGCATATTAAAAGCGTATTGGCTCCAAACAAGCCTTTCTCTAATATCATTACTATTCATTTGCTCAAATAATATCTTCATTTTGATTTATTTCCTTATATATAACATAATTGAAAACAAAATAGTTTCCATTTTCTTCCTCAAAGTCCAAATTATAAACCAATACAAATAGGTAGCTAGGATATATATTTTTTTTTACAGGTAAGCACCTCCCTCAGGTCAGGTAACTTTATTTATACCCGTAGGTAGAACTGGTTTGCAGTTGCCAGTAGGCTTGCTCTACTATATTAGTAAAAATACAGCCTGTTGCTAACAGATCATTACCCTGTTAATAATTTAGATTGATCACAGACCGAATTATGATTTCATTAAAATGTGTTTCATTTCACAGAGAACAAACATTGCCTATTAGACAAATACAAAATGAATGTATCAACTCTGTGTTAACATTATTGTTTTAGTTATTCATCCGGGCAGCTGATAAACAAGAGTACAGACTTGTCACCCTCTTCTTGCTAACATGAAGCACATGTAGGTCATCAAATAAATGTATTTTTTATTGACAACAAAAAATCAATTCTCCAGATTGAGTGTGTACTGTATATATATATATTTGGTGAAGGCTGATATTTTATGGGGGGTTGTAGCTTTGAACCAGTTTTATAAATCACATCGCTCTAAATGGCAATAAAAGTGTTGTTATTATTATACAGCAGTTTAGAGGTCAAAGTCACAGGGGATGTAAGGTGCTAGATCCATTCTGAAAGTAAGCTGACTGAGCACCAGAGCAGCGAGCATCAATCTGGGTCAGTTTGCGCAAATACACAATACAAAGACAGCCATAGGCACTTAGCGTGGCCCCATCCCCCCTCCTCCTCCTCCTCGACTCGCAGATGATATTAGCTTACTCGATCTACGCACATGATGAACACACCTGGTTGAGCAGCCAGCATGGGATAATAGCTGAGGGCTTTTCTTTGTCGTTTTTATTGTTTGCAAAAAAAAAAAGAAAAAAAAAAGGCTTAATCTAATACACATACAGAGCACCATTTTTACACACTATAAATATATACTTGCTGCTTGATATTACAAAATAGTGGCAGCGTTGTGCACAGTTGTGGCCAAAGGTTTGCATACTCTTTTAATCTTTTGGCCATTTTTCATAAAATGTGAATGATAACACAACAATCGTTTTTCCCACTCGTGGTTAGTGGTTGTACGAAGCCATTTATTGCCAAAAAACAGATTTTACTCTTTTGAAATCATAGTGAAACAGAAACTACTCAAATGTCCCTGATCTAATGTTTACATGACCTTGAACAACTGCCAGGAAAATTGTTCAGGAGCAAAGAAAAACTCACTTCAGCTGAAATACAGGACTCGATTTTTGTTTCAAGATGCACAATATGTAAACTTTTGATCAGGAACATTTGGCTAGTTTCTAGTTGAAAAGTGTAAACAAACAGATTTTTTGTCAATGCATGGCTTCATGCAACCACTAACCATAATAAAGGTTATGTGTTATCGTTCATATTCTAAGAAATGCTAAAGTTGTAAACTTTTGGCCACAACTGTACATACTGTATGTATAATTATTTATTCACTTTGTTTGCTTTCATTGTTTGTAAAGTTTATTTAACTTTCTTAGCTCATTTCTAACAGTTTATGAAGATGTTTCACAACTTTCAGGGTCACTGTAGCAATAACGTCTTGAAGACAACTTGCCTGTGAGTTCTTCAGCGGAAAAAAAAACTTTATAATTAGAATGATGCACAGTGTCATTCCTCAAATGTCTTTGATGTGAGCGGCTCCTCTCCTAAAACCTGACTTGTAACTTTACTGGGAGCGGGGACGTCTCCAGCTCAACTCCATGGAGGTGCTGACTAAAGGCAGCCAAATATGAGATTTCAAAAGGTTAGGTCCTCATCCAAATTCATTCGTATGTCTAGTTGGTCATCAGAAGCAACAGCATAATCCAAAATGTTACGCAGTGTACCTTTAAATGCCTCCGATACCTGTTAATTCGCCAATACAAGTGTCAAATGACTTCCCCCCACAGAGTCCTAGCGAGAGTAGAGTAGAGGAGCGAGGAGGTCAGCATGTGCCCTCTGACCCCTCCTAATTCCTGGCCCATCTAGGTGACTCAAGATGACCCGGGGCGCAGCTGAGAGCCAGCCGCCTGCACACACAGTGACAGATGCTACAACACAGCTAGCAGAACCAGACCGCCACTTCGCTCTGAGCTTGTCATTTCCCTCACTTTGACTGACTTTGCTGGCTTTTTAAGTGCCCACTTTGAAAACTTTCAACGTGAATCTCTCCCAATGTGACATCCATTGTTTTGTGCTGCGGCTGATGGAGAAGGAAAAATAATCCGTGAAGCTCGAAATTGAGGGTAAGGTGGATTGGAAATGCTTTCATGAAAAAACAAAACAATGTATGCAGTAGAAGTGGGCGCTTCTGGAGCTCTTGTCCTTACTCGGAGATTACAATTCTTAGGTTTATTTGTAAAATGTAACTATTTTTAACAGTAATGTCGATCATATAAACATTTAATTTAACCTATTTCTATGTAGTTCGAAAACCATGCACTCAGTAGTTAGGTAAAGTCATATATGGCGGGGCCAGGGCAGATCATACAATAAACGATTCACACTTTATGGATATGCAAAGCTACCTGTGCCCTTTGAGCTATAGATTAGGCAAAATCCAGGTGCCGTGGGTCTGAGCGCTGTCAAAGTATTATGTTATCACTCAAGTATAAAGAGCCAGCACAAGCCCAGGGAGAGCATTAATGATTTATCAGACATTTTCATCCTCGGCACAAACCGGCACAAGCAAGACACAAATGCGGGGAATTCTTACTTCGACTTGTTCAATGTGTAACAGAAACAAATACACGGCAGTAGGCTCCCATTGATCTGCGACGCTGTATGTTTACCTCCATCAAGGCGAGCGCAAATGAAATGTGTTAGCCGGACACGCGGTTTACTGTAGAAGTATCCTCCCCCACTGACTGGAGTACACAAAAAACTCATTCATTGTGCATAGGGCTGCGGTGGAATACAGGGATATGGCTAATGCAACAAATGATCAGGCAGCATCCTTCACATCCTGCAGGACTCTCCTCCTCTCTTTGTAATTAACGGCCAGGTAAAGCCTTAAAGAATTCCCCTGCATGATCCCTATGTACTTGCTGTATACAAGGCACTCTTTCACATCCCCAAATTGTGACAGATGACTTTAAAAACATAAGCTTGTGAAAGATGGAGTGAATATTCTGGCATTTTTATGCTCCTTTATAAAGTGAATACCAAAGTTTTGTTTTTATTTGGCATGTGCGTTCCCTCCTTTGTACACAAAATATACTGTATGCCTTAGCATGTCTCTTTTTTATTCTACAATTCAGCAGGCAGATGACACAGAAATAAAACAGAGCATAATTCACAATCTTCAACTTTTCATCTCTGTTTTAGCAGCTATCCAAACATAATACATTCGGGAACAAGCAAAATCTACCTTCAATTCCACCAACTACATGCACTTAATAGCATCAAAACGCATGAACCCATAAACCGCATCTTATCTACCTGATCTGGCTCGATGGTTGCTCCTCGCTTCCTGGCAACGCTTGTATCCTTGCGATGACAGCCAGGCAGCCGGGCATGCGTCCACACACTACGAGCAAACAAGGGAATCCTCAGTCATCCCCAGGACTCCGGCACAGAAGAAGAAGCCCACTATAGCACACGGGCGCGCATGCTGCTCCCTTCATGCCCAGACCAGACTGAAGACTGTGAAGGGTGTGTGTGTGTGTGCGAGCGAGCTGTGTGCTAAATCCCGCCCACTCACTCTCCTCCTTCTCTCTCTCTCTCTCTCTCTCTCTTCAATCTCACCTCCCCTGGCTTGCCAATTGACTGCCAGCGTGTGTGCAAGTACTGAGTCTTAAGCTTTCAGATGTGTTGCTTGGACCCTTCTTTTAATTTAGGGCTAGAACAAAAAACAAAGAGAGAGATATGCGGCGGATTAGCGCAGATGCTATCACATACAAAGTGATGGACCGATGTGTGCGGAGTAAATTAAGGGAAAACAAAAAGGGAGCACAGCCAAAGCAGACCTACAGCAGCTTTGTTTTAACACAGATATCTAAAAGTGTTTGCACAGCTAGTAGGAGTGCAGTATAACACAAAGCAGGAATTGTGTCTACTTCTCCCACATATTCCTTCACGGTGCTTTTCTTTAAAGGAGATCCAGCAAAATGAAATCTTAAGAAGTTGCTTTTGCTCCTCTCATCTTTATCTAGGATTTGATCAGTGCAGGGAAACATCCCCCACACACCTGTAGTTTGTAGGAAGGGCAAGCATGTATAAAAGCAAGTCGTCATCTGCCTTTTAGGAAACTGAAGACTTAGTAAAGTAGTAAATTATTCTCTCTGAAATGCTGTGGCCAGAGAACAAAGAAATCCAGAAACAAAACGAGGGCAATTACATAACTGGCAGACGATCCCCGTTGTTTCTATTACTGAGGCGTTTAAGAAGTAAGAGTGTTTGACATTTATGGAGGTAAACATGCCGGGGACAAAGGGAAGTGAAGGTAACAGACCAACGCAAAACAAAGGGCTTGACATAGCGTCCACGGGGAGCGGGGCACAGACAGGAGACCCGGGCAAATCTGCAAAACTCGCGCTCGCCGGTCCACGGACAAACACACACACAGTCTTGGCTTTTACCCTCAGGCACATGTGACATTTCAGCACCTCTCTAGACAATACGACTGCTCTGTCTCTGCTTCATGACTGTCTCACTGTCCTCTTGTAAACCAGACCACGACCCCCTCTGCTACTTCCTTTTGTCTGTGTTAGTGTTATCTAACACTGGCCGCAAAAAGGTCACCTCCTGCTGAGGGCCAGAGGAATCATATACCGGACATAAAAGTGATATGCATTGAATATTGCAAAAACAATTGCGCCGAATTCTCCTTCTAAAGTTCATAAAATTGTTCTTATGGGATAAAGTCACTATCATTTATATTACATGCACTAATCCACCAAAGCACATTTCTAGTTCTGATGAGGAATGCAACAGTCACAGAGAGTTCCCTCAGCTACAACATTGGAAAAAGTAAATAAATGAGCTGTGGAAACAACTCTTTGAAGTTCCTCCTCACTATTTAATACTTACAAATACTTAATAGACTCAAGGCATCAAAATATGCTAGTTCTGAATGTTAAGAAAGCCGTTTGCGTCCTAGATTGCTTCATTGTTTTACAATTTACCACCTGTCCAACCACCAAGAATGTGGTTGTAGTTCTGACCAAGTCTAGCTCATGATCTGGAGACATGTAGGTCCTCCAGGCGCTGCACTATATTCACACTGCAAAAAGTGATCTTGATCAGTTGCATTTTCTTGAATTCAGAATATTTGACCTTATTTTGAGTAATTTTGTAAAAGTAAAATTATCTGCCAGCTTCATCTGGAACAAGTATTTTTGCACTGAACATAAGAAAAAGCATATCATTTTAAGTAAATTTAGATGTACACTGCACAAACACTAAAATCTGCTAAAAAAAAAAAAAAGGTGTTTTTTCTTAATTTAAGTGCAAAAACATTGTTCCATTGACAGATCATTTTACTTGGCAAGTCAAAATAAGGTAAAATATTCTGCATTCAAGCAAATTTAACTAAGCAAGAGATCACATTTTGCAGTGCACCCACTGCTCCTGGTCACCCCAGTGGCCTTGAACAATGAGTCAAATGCAAAGGACAATAAAGTACACCTTAAACCTTTGCTGGCTAAAGATGACAAACAAGTGCAAGCAAATGCATCTGAAAACAACTCCACACTACTAACGCTTTTACAGACGAAAATGCTCCTCCTTTTTGTCTGTTTCGGTGTTATCTAACAGTAGCTGGAAAAAAGTCATGTCCTGTGGTGAGCCAGATCAGGCAGGAAATAACCAATCCGCGCTGAGGCCAGACTTCCCACGCTGATACCCAAACAGTGCATTATTAGACTGTAATAAGATTACACAGGGAAAGTGTAGAGGAACCGGTTCAGTGGTGTAACAACATCGCAGAGACATCGGGGGTAAGAACAACAGCAGCAGCAGCAGGTGGATGTTATGTAAGATGAGAATGGAAAAAATCTGGATGTTTGAGTTGACTCCTAACACGCACCATCTGTGTATCGTAAAGGGAAGAGGTTGCATTGTTTATTGTTATGAGGTCAGGTGTGTCAAGACCGTAAGGGGATATGTTAATATACACAGGCACACTTCTTTCGCTATGAATAAATACTCACTTGCATGCTGTGGAGGCAAGTGTAGCTGGCTTTGTTGTCCTGGTCCACCGCACACCTGGGTTGCTCTGTGATAGACCCCACCTTTAGGTCCTCGTCCCATGCTATCTTTGGGACGGGTGCTTGGGATGATCTCACCTGGAAAAAACAGTACAAAGATGACACGTATTAATTCAAGTCCTCTTTTATATACAAACTAGGGCTGCAGTGCACACAATACATTGTCGTCTGAGATTATACACAAATTGCTTTCCACTTTTGTCCAAAATTCTACAAAATCAAAGGAGTCAACAGTTGCAACACCTGGACTGCTCAAATGCCCCTGTGGTCTTGCCTATATTGGTAAAACTTACAGACCATTAAAAACAGAATCTTGGAACACAGATGCAATATCAGAAATCATGACACAAAAAGCCCAGTTGCTGTCCATTTTACTCCATATTTAAAAAGCGAAACTATCAAATCGTGGCAGGGACACAAACTCCTTGCTACTCAAACGAGAAGCATTTGAGTCCAGAAAGTCTCAGGACTTTGATCTGAGACCGTTTCTGTGACTGTGACCAATGTGGGCATTACGTACATCACAGCAGTATTGTGGTTCAATACGGTTCTCGTCTTCTGTGGCGTTGCTGAATGCAGACAATGTCCTGTATGCACTGCAACTATTGGACAATTTGTAAATATTGTATATACCTTTTCTATAGTATACAGTTGTGGCCAAAATTTTACATACCCTTATAAGGTTAGTGGTTGTGTGAAGCCATTTACTGTCGAAGAAATGAGTTCACTCTTTTGAAATCCTAATGAAACAGAAACTACTCAAATGTCCCTGATCTAACGTTTACATGACCTTCAACAACGGCCAGGAAGATTGTTCAGGAGCAAATAAAAACTCACTTCAGCTTAAATACAGGACTCTCTGACAAAATTGGACTCTCTGAAAGAATTTATGTTTCTTTCAAGATGCACAATATGTCAACTTTTGATCAGGGACATTTGGCTAGTTTCCAGTTGAAAAACGTAAACAAACAGTTTTTTTTTTTTTTTTTTTACAATAAATGGCTTCATGTAACCACTAACCATGAGTGGAATAAAGGTTTTTGTGCTTTTCAATAAAATGCAATGTCAGGGTGTGAAAACCTTTGGCCACAACTGTAGCTGTGGTATCTTCGTTCGTTCTCACGTTGTGTTTTGCTGTCATCACCTTTGGCTGCTTTCAGGGTATATAACTTTCCTGTAAAGTAGAGTTTTCCAAAAGCACCGTATCATGTTTACAGATACACACCTTTGGATTGTAATGTGTGTGTGTGTCTGTGTGTATACAACCCCCCTTTTTTTTAATACCTGTATTTTGTATACCTTGTATGTTTTATTTAAAAAGTTTGGTCATATGTTGGCCCATGTGACGAGTACTTTTGTTCACTTAAGTTTCCAGGGTACAAATACCGGTGTGTAGCCACTAGTCTACTGTCTGAGGAAGGCCTGAAACATTACTTTAACATGTTTGTTCAAATGTAATGGAAAATGGTGTGTTGAAATGGTAATACAACTGTCATCGCACTATTCAAAACACATTACTTGTTTTTTCTCATGTCGTGCAGCCTTAAAACAAACACAAAGTGCTAACATACATTGTCCTCAGTATATTATAGCATGCAAGGCTCAAAACATACAAACTTCAGCCAATAATTCACAAGCCAGACTAATGCCAGTATGGATAAATAGGGATTTGAATGAATAATCTCTATTTATCAGGACTGATGCTCATAAACATGCAAAATCCAGGTTATTCTGTAATCGTAACCATTCATTCTAACAGTATGTCTTCCATGTAATACTTTCATTAGGAGACAAGCCAGTGATTAGATACAGTAACTTGATAAAGTGTCACCAAAACTAATGAATTACTAATAAAGACTATGGATTATAACAAGTTGACAAATTGAATACTCTGGTTTTATGATAAAGGCTACTGACCAGTGATGCTTGCCAATACATTTGACCCGTGTTGGTTTGTTGGTAAACAACATAATATAACATCTAGAGCTGTCTTTGTTGTTCCAATGCACTCCACCTAGAGATCCTCATCAGATGTTATCTTTGGGACGGGCGCAGAGGGAGGCTCACATCTGTAAACAAAGACGACACACATTTTAAACCGCCATCGGATATCACGGCTAAAATATCATATTGACATTCATGGACGTCCGTGTATTGAAACGGCAGACAATGAAGCTATGCAGCCAGAGTTCTGGTTCTCCCCCACACACCCACATTGCCAGATTTGATCAAATCATTATCAGCAGCCATGCGAAGTAGAGCTAATGAATAATGTATGCTGCTGCTAGGATAGTCTCCCTTCTGGCCTGCTACCTTTCTCTTTTAGAGCCACATTACAATAGAGGCCAGGAGTGAGTTTTTACTGCTTAGGGTCATATCAGCGAATCCCTGTCTGGCACTATTACATTTCCCATTAGCATCAGGGACAATGCTATCGAGCCACATCCACACAAAAGCTAATGCTGAATGCACGTGGCCAAATGCACCAGGTGGGAAAGTAAATAGCATACACTGTCATTATTTTGAATACAGTCGTGAGTGACAGTCTGTCACACAGCGGGCGGGCATCAGGTGTTGTCGGTGGTAACGCTGCACGAGTTAATGCTGCTTCACCATGACCCACATCAGGTGAGGCGCAGTGACGGACAGCTCGGGGTTTGACATGACCTGGAGGAGTGGAGTTATTTCTGTCCAATGCACAAGATCAAACACAATGCCCACAGTCCTTCAGGCAACAAAAGCTTAAAGATAAATGCTTAATGATGAATAAATGTGCATGCAATAGTGTGGTAGTTCAGTAAGGTTTATGTAAGGTTTTCAATGATCCAACAAAACAATAAAACATATATTGTGCTGGTTCTATCTAGTTGATCTGCTCTGCCTGATTTACCATTTGAAACTGCCCGTATTACATCAGGGCTCCAAATCTGTAAATGAAAGAGTGTTGTTGAGTAAAACATGTGAAAATGCTGCTGCTGCTGATCCACTTTTGCATGTGCTACTCGTTTTGCACATGAGCAAACACTTGGTAGATGACCCCCTTAGTGTCTTGAAGTTAGTATGCCATTTTTCAACCAAGGGAAGATGTACTATGTTATTTTCGGCTGATTGTTTAACAGAATAGCATCCATAGAGTAGGTGGAGTTGGTACGAATTCTACAACTACTAGAGCATGGAAACCCGACCGAAAAGAAAAAAACCTTATAAGCGTGGGACAACACATGAGCGTCTGGATTGGTCCGAGTGTCACGTGAATTCTTCCTGCTCTTCGCCGCTGCTCGACGCGGTATGGCGCTGGATACAAGTTTGTAAAAATTAAGAAGAGGTGGAGAAGAGGACGTTTATTCAGTGGATGTAATAAGATGAAAAGAAGCCGCGGACTGACAGGACAGGACCAGCCCCGTGACAGACAGGAGCTACAGCTGAAAAAGTGTTTTTTTTCGTGGCCTTTTGGTGATCATTGAGTGCTGTTCAATGTGATTTGTGCGAGGTCGTGTTCACTGTTTGGTTGTTTGTGCCTTTGTTCATGACAGGGCGTCCAAAATTGGCTTTATTAGGCTATTATGTAGGTAGTTAATGGGCCCGTTTCACTTGATGCAAGCAGGCTCAGTCGGACTCGGACACAAATATCTGAATCCTATCGGGTTCGGGTTTGATCACTGCTCTGTCGGACGAGGGCCGGGCTCGGAGTCGGACAGAAAAAATAGGCCAGATCCACACTCTAACTACTACAACTACTGCTACTAATACAAAGTATGCAAACTAATCCTTGTTTACTATTAATAATATACCCAGCAGGTGCAGTGCAGTGTTTATCAAGTCTGGCCCCAAAGCTACAATGTAAATAAGTACTACTATGTGTTCCCACTGTTCACAAGCAAGACTTTTTAAAACATTGTTTCACATTCAAACATCCATCTATTTAAGCACAATGTTGTTGCACCAGTAGATATGTGTCCTCAATACAAGGTCATATGAGAGGCATCCGGTGGCCAAAAGCAAAATGAGAAATCTAATACATATTCATAGAGTAGAGGTTAGTTAATCACCTGTGTTTTAAAAAGTGAAGAGAGCATACCATTGACCCAGTTTTACTAGTACTCTGACTTTTCTTCAAGCTTTGCCAATTCACAATATAAAATATGCCCAACAGGTGACATTATGACCAATGCATACAACAAATATAAAATGCACAATGCTGTGTGCTTCTTTAATTAATGATGAGGAGATTAAACATAGCATAGTTAAAGCTATTAATGGAGATGCCGAAACAGCAGCACTGCAGTGTTGAATTGGTAGCATCACTTGAGGCTATTATTCACAGAATATAAGCTCATTTGAATGCCCATATCAATGAGGGCATTATTTTTAAACATACATGCAACCAAATAAGGAGGGAAACCTGGACATGATTACATGCCTTGTCCAAGATTTTATATTATACACATACACAAACAGCCTATGGCCAATGTTGAACAACTTGCCCTCAGAATTTTACCCACCTCATGTAATTCTGCAGCCTGGGACTATTTCCAATTTATATTGGATCCTGGTAAGATTATAAAGTTGGAAAATAAGCCAACAGTGCATGTATCCTTGTGCTCTCCCTTTTCTGGTTTCCAATATGGGGCTGTTTGTGGTGTTGACGTAACTTATAAAAGAAGAATTTTAATTAAATAGATGTTTAGGCCTTGTATTGTATGAAATTGTAAGAGCAGACTTCAGCATATTGTGTGAGATAGGACTAGTAATGCGTCAGTGGGTGTCTCAAACCTTTATCAACCCAAAGTCAGGTATTCAAACCTTTCTATGTTCATTTAAAATCCGTCAAAACTTGTGAGGAGAAAAGAATTGCACTCTTAAGTCAACAACAAACACATACTAAGCCACAAAAACATTTAAATGGAAGCTGAGACCTACAGCAAAGATGTTACGGAAAGGAAAGGAGGATATAGGCTGATGAAGACTCATCATTTGGCAGAAATATCTGGCAGGCAAAACAAGCATCACAGTCAATCAGATATAAAGCCTATGAAAGCTTATCTATCCTCCATATGTAAAGTACTTTCCATATGGCATTCAGCAGTAATCTCCAGATGTGTTATCAGTCTGCTTGTATGGTAATGTTTGGACATACATAAAGGGAACATAAAGCCCTAGAAAAATCCCTGGTCCCGTTATACACATAGCTGTATTCATTTAGTATTGCGAGATAGAACCAATGCCATGTTAACCAATAACCCAACCACAATTGGAATCTCATTTTGTTCCCCTCCAAACTGACAGATTTTAAAATATGCACTAGGCAGCAGTTTGGCATTGAATTTGTGAGACAACACAGGAACATCCCAGTTTTTTTTAGTTTTTTTTTAATTATTCAACCACTCCAAGATCCTGTAGGTTTTAGCCACTTCAGCTGAAAGTTGACAGTGCCAGCAAAAAAGAAGGGAGGGAAAGAGAAGAAGAAAAATAGAGTGTAGTTTTTGAGGTTGGGAGTCCGGGAAGTGGAGAGAGAGGGGAGGATTAGCTGAAGATACACCTTTAAAAACGTCAAGATGCCGCGGAGGAGTAATCCCACCAAATTGAGGAGTTTAACTGTTACCACCCACTGAGAGATTGCAGACACACTCTAGTGCTGACATGCAACTCACACAAAAGCCTTTGACAAACTCTGCACACACGCCTGATCTCTGGCGCTGTACACGGTATGTTCTCCTGCTCTGTGTATTACACAGAACATGTCAAAAAAGAATGCAGCACTTTGGTATTTTGCATATGAACAAACAACAACATTTATTGTGGGAGGAATGAATAGAGCGAAGGATAACAATTTATTCACATAGCGGCTAGCAACTCTAAGCTAATGAAAAATGTGTAAAGTCCATTGTAGTTAGAGTGATATATTTTCACAGTACTATATGTTCCCAATCACATAGGGGTTTATAAGGAGCAAATTCCCCTCAAACAAGAGAGACACAAAGTACGCATTTTTTGAGTCAAGCAGCTGACCAAGCTGCACTCAGCACGAGGCCTTGGAAGTATTCCTTCCGGGTGAGCCGCCTGAGGTCTGTCTGAACATACATATTTGCAAAAGGGTGAACAAGGCTTGACAGTCACCGTTTTCCTCTTGTAGAGCAATGAAAAATAGCAATGCATGCTTTCAATAGTTACCAGCCAATTGGGTTTTTGCTAGATATACATAAAATGTTCTATTAAATTATGTCATGCCTGGACCATAGACCTTTAATAGAGATGGACGTAGCCCATGTGACTTTCCCCATTGCGTTCAGCGCGGGCTATTGAAGCCAATTCATGCCAGCATTTGAACCGCTGCTATGTTGCTTTTTTGGAAACAAACCCATATTAAGGTATGTGCGAGTTACCTTCTCTTTTAATGTTGAAAACATTAAAAGACACAGAACAGGACGGTGTAGTTCGTGGTAAGACAAGCACTTGAGGGCCATATTAACAAGACTATTTCCAATAAGGAGTTAAAGAGGGGCCAAAAAGTGTACATGTCAGTCAATGGACACGTCCTGCTTCAACATGTTTGCTGTAACATGTTTTTGTGCCATAATGTCAGCTTAGGGATGTTTATTGTGTAACAAGTTTGTGTCTATTCAGTGTCTGAATAAAAGAAACTCACAAGACTCATAATGTCTCATCTTTCAAACCATGATTGTTTTTTATTTTATTCTACAATTAGTTTACTCTCAAGCGGAACTCTGCCTTTAAAGTCTACCGTCGTTAGGGTAAGTATAAAATTCAACAAGTGTGGGACAAAATCAAAATTAAAATCTATTGGCATTTGGTGTTAAAGGCAACACCTGCATATGCACTCCCCGCAACCCTCTCCGAAACGGGCGGAAGGAAGATTTTGTTCTGTTTCAGTCCAATGCCGGTTGTCCTGACCTGACTCCGTGCATCAGCAAAACAGACTGTCCTCATTCTATTTTAAAAACAGGGCAGTGGAGTGGAGCTGTTTTCAAGACTGCAGCAGATTTCGGGCTGAGCTGACCCTGTCCACACATGAGGGAATAGATGGAGCTGTTTCTGAGGCGCACACCTACGCAATACGAGACAGAGAGACATCAGGGAGAAGGCCCAAAGGAAAATATAACAACCTCAGGACAAGCACTGCATTGTTCGAGACACTGAATGAAAACACGGTTAGTAATGATCCAATGTAACTGTATATATGGTGCTGTCTGTACAAGCCGGAATTTAATGTAAGGTTTCGCAAAAGGCAAATATCTAAATGGAGCATCACAGTCCCGCCCATCGCCAGTCCCTTTGGCTGCTGCCGGAAGTAAAAATTCAAAAATTGCATAGACTTTTCGAAAAAAAAAAAGTATATCAAATGTTTAAAAGAATGATAGCAACTAAAAATGTTGTTTTCAAGTATTTGGTATTTTATTGCTTGTAAAATATAGCTAGCAGTTAGCACGTAGCTGATTAGTCTCCATCGTGCTTTTAAACTCACAATTTAAATTTTTCGAAAAGTCTATGGACATTTTGAATGGGATTTTTACTTCCTGGCACCAGAAAGAGCCCGGATAAGGGTGGGACTATGGTGCTCCATAACTCCAAGTTAGGCACGTGATGCATACTGCCTCATTATTTCAATGTTCACATCTATAATGTGACGTAAGAAATTCAAATAAATAAATAGAATAAAACCCCTTTCACACAAACTACATTCACAGATTTGCGCAATGACGCAACAATTAGTCTGCACCTGTTGGCAGAAACA
>OMNZ01004581.1:505-14840 GCA_900303255.1 Lesueurigobius sanzi | reverse complement strand
CATCGTCATATCGTGATTCACTGTTTTTTATGTTTAATGCAGCTCTGAGCTCAAATACACTTTCTCCACTCACTATTTCTGTCAGGACTAAACCAGGAGAAAACTAGGTCTAAAATCGGGCAATAACATAGACTGAATCTATGAATGATTAAACTGGGACTAAACCAAGAAGTGAACCGGACTAAAGCAGAGAGTGAAATCAAGGTTTAAACCAGGATCAAACTAAAAAGGACTAAACCAGGGACAGAATGAATGAAACCATGATTACCCAGGACTAAACCGGGACTAAACCAGGACTAAACCAGGACTAAACCCAAGGATTTAATCAGAAATAAACCAAGAGAAAACTGGGTCTAAATCAGGTCTAAACCCAGACAATATCACAGACTGGAGCACGACCAAACCAGGACTAAACCAGGACTAAACCAGGACTAACCCAAGATTAAACCACTACTACCCCAGGTCTAAACCCCAGAAGGAGCAGATGGCTTTAGTCGCCTTTAAAAGACAATTTGTGTGTTGTGACAGTTGTGATTTAAACTAAAGAAAATCGTGATAAGATTTTTTGGCCACATCGCCCAGCCCTGACTGGAACAAATGATATCTCAATTTAGGAATATTTTACCCTAATTTGAGTAATTCTGACGAGCCAAGTATAATATCATTTCTTCCTTAATTTTTAAGAGTAATAATTATTTTATTTTGAATATTTTTTTGAATAATCTTTATTGTCATTGCAACAAGTACAACGGAAATTGTGTAGTCCAGTTGGTGTCTTCCAAAAAACAAAACAAAAATGTCAATAAATGTTAAAAGGCAATGAATCCTTTAAAATGACACATGACACACTCATCAGTTACATTAGGCGTCTGGTCGGTTACATTTGACAGCATTCAGTGGCAACTGCACTTGGATGAAAACTGTTCTGAAATCTATTTGTCCTGGTCTTAATGGACCTGTACCTACTGCCTGAAGGTAGTAACTGAAAGAGGGAGTGTCCTGGATGTGAGGTGTCCCTGATGATGGTTTGGTTCGCAATAATAGGCTATATGTTTTTTTCTTCTTATTCTGAGTACAAAAATGTTTTACTAACCTGCTCAAATCAAGGTCAAATTATCAAATTATTAAGAAAAACGTTTTTACAGTGTCTCAGCTAAATCCTTCTTATAATTAAACAAATTTTGTAGTGTGGGAGGAGTGCCTTGCTTCTTTGTTTCTGTTCCCAAAACACCAAAGAGCACCTTCCCCAAAAAACTACTTCCTGAGCACTTTGTGTCCAGTTTCTCTCACTGTATAATTGCTCATCAGTAAGTCCCTATAGATCAGGGGTGCCCCAAGTATTTTTCATGGAGGGCCAAAATGGAAATGTATTATGTATTAACGCAATACTGTTTATATATGAAGAAAGAACACATTCAACCAGATTTATGACTAAATACCCTTTAATAACTGTGCTATTGAGTTGGACATGCTGTTTTGGTCCTTAGTAACTAGTAATAGTCTGTTCAGTCAAATGAATCAAAGTACACTGCAAAAAAATCTCAATCAGTGAAAGATTCTGGATTTAAGAATATTTTATTTTTATTATATTTAAAGTAATTTTCATTTGCTAAGTTTAAACATGTCAATAGAAATAGATTTTGTCCTAAAAATTTCTAAATTTAAAAATGCAAAATATATTTACTGTTACTGTATGTGCAATAAGATGTTTTTCTTATTCTAAATGCAAAATACTTATACTAATAAATGTACTTCCAAGAAAATTTAACTTACTTTTTGCACTTTTAAATACTTCTTACAATCCCAGCACCATTTCGAGGGCCAAATGACACCCCTGGAGGGCCGAATTTTGGGCACCACAGCTATAGAGTAAGAAAACCCTGCACACTACCTGACTGGCAAAGTGTATTTATTCAGGACAAAGTCAACGTTCAGTCAAAGTCAACTACGGCCTTCGTCGGGCAAATGACTGAAGAGTCCAGGTGGCACCATGAAATAGGGTGAGGTGAGCACCCAAGGGTGGAACAAAAATCTAAAAGAACAGTGCGCAATAACAGTGCGTGATATACTGTAGTTCTGCACAACAAACACACACATTGTACATCTTCAGGGAACAAAATTGAAGAGCAACAATAGAAATACAACACATTATAGAACAAATAGCCTACATTAATACAGAGCAGCCAGAATCATATCAGAATCAGCATGTCCCAAAAGCAACAACATTTGCTCTTGCCCTAATGTTGATGAGAGATGACGAGTGCTTTTCATGTCAGTACTTTTACTCTGAAGTGAAGTAGGTCCTGAATGGAGACACTAGAATACTAAGTCAGAATCAAAACAACGATAAAATGGAAATAAATTAGGAAAAATCATGACTAAATCGTGGTTTGGCTTTGACAGCAAAGGAATCACAGTCAGGTGGAAGAAATTTGGAGTCATTTTGAGTTATATTGTGTCTCTACATGAAGAGCCTCCAATGGGAAAATATGAAAGTCAGACTTTTCTGTCCAGGAGCTAAACTGTGGAACTCCTTTTCCCATGAGCTGGAACAGGACATAGATCTGGTGTGTGTTAAAGAGGAACCCTGGGATTCTGCATGACCTACAGTTTTAGTATTAGTAGTATTGTTATTAAAATATTACAATAACACTATGCTCAAAATATTTTCAATCAGAATCAAGCCGGAAAAACATGAACCAGAGAAAGTAAAACCTTTGACCAAAGTAGATATTTTTCCCGTGTAATTGTTGGATTAAACACAGCAGAAATGACACACACTGAGGCGGCTGGTGGCGAGAGTGGGCTCAACCTCTTACGGGGCCCCTCAGTCAATGCATTGTTACGTATCTGCTCCAGTCTGACCGATCAGTTCTGACAAACAAACATTGACCTGGAAATCAGAGGACCAACATACTTCAGCTGACTCCAACAACAATACAATACAATACAAGACCCACATATTGTGTCAAACAGAACAAAAATGTAGAAATATGTGTATAATCCGACTCCCAAACTACCAGCAAGCATGAGCAACTCGAAAATTGACAAAACATATATTTATTTTAAAGAACATTAGTTTAAACGTCAAAAAGAAACAGGGTGAGTGGTTTAAAGGTAGATTTGCAAAAAAAAAAGAAGAAGAAAAAAACACATCTAATTGCATTTCAGACTGAAATCTTAACTGCTAAACTAATACAAGAATCCTATGCATTTCAGATATTTCTGGAGGTCTTACTACAGGGTTTTTTGCAAAGACCCCATCGAGACAGATATGCAGAGGACATTGCGCACCCTAAATTACTTCAGTCTTTGCGATTTTCCAGCTTTGATCATTAAGTAGCAGTTCCGTGTTATTGTGATTCATTGTTCAGCCTCAGTATCGGTGCCACAATTTACTTAACCCTATGAGGTTGGGTTGCTCCCCTTTGGGAGGACCGGTCAGGGCAGGACTCTGACTAAGAGGCCAGTTTGGCGCCTGGCCCAGACTTTATCAGTAAAAAAAGTGGTGACATCACTCCACAAAGAGATTATGGGTTTACCTATCCCAGGTTACTGAATACAAAATACTCAATATCCCATACAACCCCATACGTCAATATCCTGTTCTTGGATTGTAACCTATTGTATCACCATATTAAGTCTTAATAATGAAATGGGTGCTGTTCAGCCTTGAGGTAGAGATTAGAGGAATGTCGCAGATTCAGGCATGTAGACAGTGGGATGGTACTATTTGAACATTTTACTCAATGATAATTATGACTTATGTAAGGAGATGTGCAGTATGCAAGATTTTACATATAGAAAGTATAGAAAACAAGCATATCCATTTTTCTATGATTAATATTATATTATATTACACCCTATTAACTGCAATGGCATCAATGATATTTGTTATTGTCCAAGTTTAGCCGTTATGGCCGCAGAAGAATGGACATAAGGCAGCAGTAACTTTTGATAATTGGTGCCTGTCAACTCAAAGGCAGGTCTAAAAGGCAGTTAATGCTGCTGTGAATTGGCACAGACAAACACTACCACCACAGTGAGAGGTGCGGGCATGCATGCAGTGTGTGAATGTGTTTCTGTGTTAATTATTCGAGCTGTGTGTGAATGGCAGCGAGTAAATATAGAACATTTCAACTCCTTCACCCTGGACCACTGCAGTAAATG
This sequence comes from Lesueurigobius sanzi, assembly GCA_900303255.1. Classification (NCBI taxonomy): domain Eukaryota; kingdom Metazoa; phylum Chordata; class Actinopteri; order Gobiiformes; family Gobiidae; genus Lesueurigobius; species Lesueurigobius sanzi. The sequence goes on along the minus strand of OMNZ01004581.1, from coordinate 10,670 downwards.
AACACGCGATGCACACATACCACCCCCACATCTACTAACGTACACATGAATGCACGCACAGCACACACAGTCGCGCATGCAGCCTGAGTAAGACAACTAATGCAGGGCCTCGGCACGCACCCTGGGCTGCCTTCGTGTCTCTGGAGGTTCCTCCATCATACGGTGCATATGTGAGCTCCTGCACCGTCAGGAGGAGGCGATGGGATTTGGGCGGGGTGGGAAGAGGTCACTCCTGATCACACCAGGTTATCCCTGTGGTGGCCTGCATTCCAGCCTGTGCCAAATCGTGATTGGCGGAGTGGGGGAGGGGGCTAAGTCCTGCCAGAGAGGCACTGAGCAGAGGATGGCGCTGTGCTGTGACAGGAGGGAGGGGTCAACCACGGAGGGATGACCCGCGCATGATTATGTAGCCCAGATACTTCCAGCGCAGAACTAGAGTTGACCTACAGGAAGCAGGGGGAGGGGCTGCGCTGGTCCAGAACTTTAGTGAGTATCCTGACGTGTCACCAGCCGTTTACAACTGCTCTTATGTAACCAATCAGAGAGCAGAGCCACAGTTGTCATGTCGTCACTGCATATACCACGGCCGTTTCCAGCTGTTTGTGTCACGTCACACAAAACACTGCTCTCATGAATGTCAGTCATACTATACTATTATATAAAGCACAATTTGAATTACAGGTTTAAGGTTCAGTATTGTTTACCCCTAGACACAAGCTGTGGCATTTGACTTCCAGTAAGTCTTCCACTCGCTGTACATTGTGTTAATTGTAGGGACGCACAATTCAATACTGGATATGTGGCATGGTAGCGCAGTGGTTAGCGCTCGTGCTTCACAGCTAGAAGGTCCCGGGTTCAATCCCGGGCCAGGACTGTGTGGAGTTTGCCTGTTCTTCCTGTGTCTGCGTAGGTTTCCTCCGGGTGCTACCACTAAAACATGTACAATAGGCAGGATGAATGAGAGTGTGTTTGTGTGTGCGAGTGTGGGACGATGAATGGAAATTGGACCAAGGCTACAATCCGGAGTGGAGTGTTTACATGCATGTGTCTCATGTGTGTTCATTAACATGCACTATCCCAACCAAATAAACTATAAACAAAATAAACAATAAACAATCGAAGAGTTCATTTGCAAAAACAAAAAAAGTTTGACAAAAATCAACGTTTACTTGTAATTGCCAGATCTATTTTAGTGACTCAAAAATATTTTACTTGTCATTGAACAAATTGATGAACCCCTTTATTTTGACAGGTGTTACCTGTAGAGCAGTGGTTCCCAACCTGGGGGGCGGGCACTGCACCGCTTTGTCTGGTCAGAGGGTTAGGCCATAAGAGATATTATTTGAGTAAATTAAATACAAAAAAAATGACCAAACATGACTAAGAAAGGACTGCATGTGCAGAAAACATTCCAAATTCTGTTTATTGGCTTGAAATAATTCCTATTTGGACACATTTTTTACATTGTAATGTATGCAGGAAGCCTGCGGTTTTGGAATGGGGGGGCCCCGCCTGTATCCAGCCTGAACAGGGGGGGTTTCTAGGAGAAAAGGTTGGGAACCACTGCTGTAGAGCACGGTAGTAAAAATCAAAGTCAAGTTTGCCATAAACTCAAAATGGAGATATCTGTTTTTGCAAATGAACTCTTCAATCACGGAAAAATACCATAATAATATCTGAAACTGAACCCATACCTTCGCCTCACTTCACTTAATCTTAGTGAATATGGGTTTGCCGTATGTCCTTTGAAAGCTCTTATCCTGTAGAATCAGTCACTGAGTTCCACACTACTAGTTTTACACTCCGCACTACTACTTGTGATTGCCACGCAAGAAATACTGCAGTTAGTAACAGTATGCTAAGTTAACTAAGGCTAGCTTCAAACAATCTTAGATAGATAGCTTCTAAGATAGATGGCACATTTCCTGACTTTTTGCACCCCCTGTGTGATCCTGTGCTAAGAGCTGTTGTAACAAGTACATTTCTCCATTGTGACATCAATAAAGAACTATCTTATCTTATCTGAGCCACACCTAAAGAAGTGAACTAATACTGGCCACTGTTGACAGTCTGTTGTATTTTCGTTATTAAAGAATAACTGATATATGTTTTACTGATGTATGTTTTCAGTGCATCACTTTATGTTAGAAGTCTATGTTAATGTAACAAGGACTGGTCACTTTTTCTCACACTGTAAACCAAGTACAAATATGTCATCCACAAACTTACTTTTGTGAAAATCTCATTCATCCTTCTGCTCTAATGGAAACTAACATTAGCACTATATTATTTGGAAGAATAACCACATTTCAAAATCAATACAAAACCTGTGACCCTACTACCCTACCACAATGAATACAACCAATAATATCCCTGCTACTGCTATTAAAATCTCTCTCTATTGAACAATACTGCATCATAGCATAGCGTCAATCCAATAAATGTAAAGAACGTATGTATATTAGCTTGGGAAAAAGATAAATAAAGGGTCCAACAACATAGAGGGATGATTTCAGCTGTAAAAAAGCCTGTTATTAAGTCTCAAAGACTATACAGTTCAGTATTACTAACCATGTTGTAAGCTTTGACAGTGCAACATATAATCACAGGATTAAATATATATACTGATAATAGCACAGAACAGAAGTCTCCATAAGACGTGACCATCTGACATGCTCAGTGTCATTATGCAACTGCAGTAGTCATGTGACACAGGGTCGACTCTGACGGCTTAACTTTACTGTGATCACTACATTAACGGACAGGGGTCATGAGATTGGTGCCTCTGGTCAAGGGGTGGGATATTGCAGGTTTAGTGGTCTCTTTGTTTGAAGATTTAACAATGGGCTAGATGTGAAAGTCCAATTATACAGGCGCTCTCTGGGCAGCCAATACGTTTCCTGGCCATTTATGGGTGTAAAGTATGTTAATGCTTGTCATAGATTTTCCCACATGAAATGAGGTGCGACAAAGACACTTTGAAAGAATGAAACCAAAATCTATAGACACCTGCTGGCACCAAACATCCAATGGTTTTCTAATGGTGAATCTCCCATTAGTCCAACACTACGTTTACCCACTGCCCGCAGGAGACCCGGGGATCTATACAGCACTTGGCTTTGCTCTGGTTCCACATGCAGCCTGTCAGTTTAGAGGACCACCTCACGCCCAAAGTGGGAGGGGATCCTGAGTGATCGGTTTTGGAGACACCCCTCTCCCCAGATCTGCTGACACCATTGTAACTCCTGACAATAACAGACTTGGCAGCTGGGCAGGATAATACTGTCAGGCAGATTAACCAGGCTTTGTCAACAACCCTCTACATATTTGGAGAGACTTCAGAAGAAACAGGAAGTCACTTTAATAGTTTAAGTGTGAAGGATGAGCTTATAAAAGCTACAAGCACAAACAATGTGAATTATTGATGAGGATGGGCCCCTTCGCTGCACTGAACATCCAAACAGAGCAGCAGTCTTGATGTAGTGTTGAAACAAAGGCGTTTCCCTTGTGCACACTAGACCTACCTCATCACTACAGACCACCTACCAGCCTCTATCCACTGACAAGCTAGATTTACACTATTTACACACAACAAATTATGGCTATAGAAGCAGCCAGCAGCTATGGCCCTGAGGCTCAGGGCTTTCCCTACAGATCGGCTCCCTAATGTAAGAGCCCTGAGCTCGTTAATTACTTAGAGACTGTCCAGGAAGTAGGCTAATGCAGTTTGACAAAAGGTCTTAGCCACTAGCTACACTGTGACCTATTGGTGCAAAATTGACTATTAATAATTTACTGTGAAGACTTGAACATCCAGAGTACACATCCATATGTTATTAAATCACAAAGAAAGTGTTGGCTGAAATGTCCTTTGTTGATTGAGATTAAATGAGAGATGCTCACTGGCCGTCCAAACATATCAGCTGATCCTGTCGGTCTCACCTCAAAGAGCAGTTTGAAAAAGCTACTGCCTTAAACAAACATTGCTCTGGCGCCGTTTCATAAATTCTTTAAAGTCAGGGTTTTTTCTAAATTATTGATGCTTCAAAAGTATCTGACGGCCGCACTGCAGCAATCTCTTTGAAAGATCAGAGCCTAAAATAACAAAGTCTTCACTTTGCATAGAGGAGAAGAACGTACACATCTTTCCAGCGCATGCAAGTGTTGGAGGTGCTCTATTAATGGACATCATGGGCCTCCATCTGAAACACTGATGTCACACACACACACACACACACACACACACACACACACGCACACACACACACACACACACACACAGATATGTGGATGCTGATGAAATATTAACGGCCTTCACGGCTGGAGGAAATCGTTTGAATAAGACTCGGCTGGCTGCTCCTCTCAGTGTGGTGGTCCACACATAAGCACAGGCTCCTGGAGATGCCAACAAATGTAACCAGCACAAAGTCAGGGCCAATTGCATGTCTGTTGTGACAAGTTCAAAATGGTGGAAAGCGACTGGAGAGGCGCACTTGTTTTTGAAGGCTTCCTTTCCTTCTTGCACAGCTGTCTCTCCCCCAGTGGCTGACCGTGCCAATGTTGACTCACCAGAAAGCAACACACAATATGGAAAGACACATGCTTTACCCATCACGTCATATGTTTTATTTATTTATTTATTTATTTAACCCCTTAAACCCCAGCGTGCCAAATTTGGGTCCTGTAGGTCCTGAGGTTAAAGCTGTTTTGGTTGACAGTCCATTCAGTTGCAAATTAATCAAAGTGGACACTTATAACAAAAGTAAGCACCATCTCGAAGGCCAAATGAAACTCCTGGGAGGGCCCCTGGTTTAGATAATGTTCTGGGTCTTTATTTGCACAGGACTCGGTGAAGTGGAGGCAGGGATCTCTAAACCTTTCAGAAAAATCTGTCAGTTGCCCCAAAAATGATCAAAATTGCCGACTTTACGTTTCTTTAGAGCGGACCTGAGTTTTTATGTTTTCAAATCACAATTGAATCGTCAAATTTTTCGTATTTGATGGTGCTTTTGTCAACTATTTTGGGTCCCCTGCGCCTTGTGTGTCCAATTTGGGTCCTGTGGGGTATAAGAGGTTAATATTATCTTTATCAGGTGTTTACCAGATCCTCCAAATTTGTTTTCACGTCCTTTACCCCCAAATGTGATGAAATTAAGCCCCGATGACATAAAGGTCAAAGATCCTCATGATTGGAAGTGTTATTTATTATTTTTTTTTACCTGAGAAGAAGTTCTTCGCCCGCAGGTAGCTGACACTGAGGCGCAGGATGGACAGTTTGTCTAAACTGGCAGTGACCTCCTCGGGGAAAGGCAGCAGAGAGGCCAGTCTCTCCAACTCCCCATTCAGCCGGTCCCTGTGCCGCTTGGACGGGTTCGACTTGGCTCCCTCATTGGGGGCCTGCTTCACCCTGAAAAAAAAAAAATAAGTAGATCATCAGACACTAAAAGAGATTATTTTCATACATCCAAAATAAATATATAAGTGAAAGATGTGTTTTTCTTTAAAGGGATTATGTCTCATGAGATTTTATTATTGATGTTTAGTAGCTGTGCATATTTTACAACAAATGCTTAAAAGTGTGTAAATAGTTATTTAAAGATTAAGGTAAATATTGTAAATATAGAATTAATCCAGACCTTATATAAGCACATGAGACTAAACAAGGATGAGAAAAGAGAGAGAGGCAACAAACAGAATAAGTGTGGGCTGTGTTGGTGTTTCATCAGAGTTAACATTGCACTCCACATGATACATTTACGGTGCAGTGTAGAATTCATTCATTCATTTAAGTATTTAGGCTGCAGTGAGTTGAACAGTTTTTAAGTACAACCTTTGGTCTGCTTTGAGACTCCAAATTAAAGTGACAGGGCTCTCTCTCTCTCTCTCTCTCTCTGTGTGAACAACCATTTTACTCATTTCACAAATCAAAAATATAACTCCCTGGTAAACCATGTGCTTCAATAAAACTGGGGTGCCTCTAAAGAAGGCCAAGATAAACAAATAAAAATAATTAGATGTGTATTATTGGGAGATCAATGAAGTCATACCTTATCTTATCTTAGGCTATTGAGCTAAACATGACTGGAAGGCCTGTCCAAATAGACGCATGGAAGGAAAAATGGAGAAGGCCCACTAAATACTATAAGTGATAATAACCAGGTAGAAAAAAAAAAAATATTTTCATGACTGAACGAGAAAAAACCCTCAGCCAATCATCACAATAAACCTGTCAGGAAAATAATGCCCAGAGTGAGTGATCCGGTGAAGGGCGTATTGGCAGAAAATGGCGCATAGCAGGTGCACAGCGTGAGCGAAAGCCGACTGGAAAATGTTTCGTGGCCAGAAAAGGCTGTATAACAGGGCAACGTGTAGGTGAAGTTTGCGTGCTCAAGTTGCTGCGTTCTCCTCGGTCGGTGTCACACGGGGATTTGCGGTGCACATGAACAGGGACTGTGCTGAAGGTTAAAACGGGGGCTGCGCTGCTGCAGGCCTCAACTAATCCACGGCTTTAGACCGCACACAACCGAGCTGGAGACGTTTGACGACCACATCTCACAGAACCTAGTATTTACATGCAGATATTTCACTATAGCTAGACGTTTGTGTTGAAAGGAATAAAAGCAGGCCAATTACATTTTTTCTTTTTTTTCTTATCTATCACTACATCGCCTTGTGCGTATGATTTTGAACACATCTTTCAAATACTCCAATTTCCTAAGAAGTGATAAATCAATGAAGAAAAGAAAGAACAGTTTTCTGTCTTCAAAACTTACGCTCTTTGCACCGGTTTTCTCCTCTTGCGCCCCGCATACATAGCGGCTCTTCTTATAAAGCCTCAGCCTCTGATGGATCTAGACTCTGCCTTCGCTTTTCGACATGTAAAATCCACACAAAAATATTGGCGCTCATCCACCTCAGCAAAAAAGATGACACAAAATACTGTAAAATGTAATAAATTAAATCACTCGTTGAAAGTAGGCTAATTAGAAAATGATAGAGGCAAATCACTGGACGAAACCGCAGCAGTAAACTAGAGGTAGAACCAAACGAACGCGCGTCTACTGGTGTAAAAAAAAAAATCCCTCCTAAACAGTATTGTTGCTCCAAAGTTCACTTTAAAGGTATCGTTGAAATGTTGGAGGTGCGCGGTGATGGTCCTGGGATGAGCACCAGAGTTAGATGGAGCAGAGGGTCCGGCGCTGGCATCTTCATCAAGAGACAGACGTGACGCTGTCTGTGCGCTGCTCCAGTGCCATGTTAACTTCCACTTTAACTAATAAAACATACTCATTACAGTTTTGCTATTTACAAGTAATAAATACGTCAGCGGTGCCCTCCAATTAGCGGTGGCCCTAAACTAAAGTGGCAGGACGAGTACGCGCATTCCTCTGGCGGCTATCCGCCCGACACAGATTTCCACCGGGGGCGCGCCACACAAGCTCCTTATTACGCATCAGAGCAAAAGGCAAAAAAGGAGGAGGGGTTGGTGGCGCGGTCACGTTGGAGAATCTCCTGGAAACACAGGCCGAGCGCGTCCACGTGAGCGCGCCCCCGACCTGCCCTGGACATCCAATCAGCGCAGAGATGAGAGATGGAGGTTTATGTTGAGCCTGCAGTGGCCAATGCTGAATGTGGGTCAGGGGTTAGACTTTTAAATAATGTAAGTGAACGAAGCCAAGTCCGTGTCCGTGTACCTGTACGGCTGCAGGGGCTTGTGGGCTTTCACCTTTGCGCCACTCCTCACAAAATCACAAAACAATCTCAAACACAATGAATCATATGCAATTCATTCATGATCAATAGCTTAAACAATAGTAACAAGGGGCTGTTTTATGGCAAAAAAATATATATATAATAATTTTAAAAACTCAAATTTAATTTAAATGGACCAGAAAACACAAAGAACAAGGAGGTCCAAGTCAATTGTGTTTGGACAGCTGACAAAGGCAGACATATTTCTCCACATATAGGGCTGATTTAATAATAATAGACATAATTAACTCACATATTCAAACAGATGTTTGCTAAAATATAATAATTAGAATCAAAGGAATAATTTTATTTGGAACAAAGAACAAAGGGTCTGCACCAAACCTGCAGTGACAGGAAATACATCTATAGAACATAAACATATAGAATATAATTATGCTGGTAAATAAAAAAAGCCTTATTTGTCTAAAATGAGCATCTTGTTTGAGGCATCAGCACTATAAAAAAACTAATATAAAACTACAGTTTCTCCTTTACCACTAGCGATTAACAAATCACACAAACACACACAAGATATATAGCATTTTAATTTAGATTTGTGCACAACTGATGTGCTCATGTGTTTTAGCAGCTTGTCTGCAGAGCTGCAGTGTAGAGGCTCTTAATGTTTGTTTAGACACAGAATGATCCCAGGGGAGAATGCCACTTCAGCTGTAAATGTATTTTCCTTGCTCTGAGAGCTGGGGTCTTTTAGCTGTCTGAAAGTCAAGGTCATTCTGTGGCCCACGTGGCTCAAGGAGAAACACAATGTGCTTGTATATCTATCTGGAAACAACATTTACATTTAAATATATCTTCACTACAATGTAATATGAATTCAGTAATCAATAATCTTAAATCTTAAATTCAAATGAGTGGTCTATGTAATAATAATTCAAAACATGACAGCACCTATCACCAATCAAGTCCAATTTAGTGGCAGTAAGCTGAGTGAATGAACCTGAGGAATGGTATGTTCACATGTAGACTATACCTTATGCTACTATTTAACATTTAACAGCTCCATCAACAGCCCACACAATATACACCTCTGTGTTGATACACATTAAGCTTTCCTCATTGATGTCTCCAGCCTGAGCCATTCAAAAGTTGTACTTTTTTCATATATTTGACAAAAGTGTCCCATTTGGATAGGTTTGGATAAAACTACTATAAATGGATATAAAACACCAAAAAATACAGACGAAGCTCAGAAAGAGCAAAAATGACATCAAAATGTTATATTTTTTGATGACAAAACGATTGATTTGTTTTGTTTTTTTAATATATATATAAATGGACTCTCCCTTTCACACTATATTCTGGACTGAATTCTCAAGGTTCTGAGCTTTCAAATGGAATGGCATATTCAAAAAATGTGAAACTTGATCTAAGAGCATCCTGACATTTTAAGTTTACCAAGATGTCCAAATTGCATCACTTTAGCTCCATGTGTCAAAAGGTTTATACAAAATACAAATTCCATGTAACTTTTGCCACAATTAATTATTTAATCGTAAAAATATTCAGCAGATTAATCTATTACCAAAATAAACATTAGTTGCCAGGCCTGGTCCTTGCCTATTGCAGCTACATGCTTTTCTATTCGTGAAAAAATTAGGCGAGAATAACAAAAAAGGTTCTGTGCGCTGTGCTCCAAAGTTGATCTGAGCAATAGCGGCTCAGATCTACCACAGGCCCCTGAGACACTCACTGCAGGATGTACATGTTACAGGGGAAGCATGAACGTCCAAGTGTCTGGCCTAGTGTGAACATCTGTGCAGAGAATGGGCTGGAAGCTCCAAGGTCAAAGTAGGAAACAGCGACCGAGCCAAGATCCTGTGGGACAGACAGACGGACAGAATGGTACCAACCCAGCTTTGTGGTGCTGGACAGACAGCAGAGAAAAGCCCTTGTGGAAGACAGAGCAATACCAACATCAGGAAAAAGAAACATGGAAACTAAAGAAATACCAGAATCAGAGAGAATAGGAGAATACTTTCACCTTGATTTGCATTATATACTTTTGTATAAATATGGTGAAAGATAAAAAATATGTAGCAACACTTTTACACCACCTGCGGTCTGTCTCTTCTTTCTCTCTTCTTTCTTTCTTTCTTTCTCTCTCTCTCTTCTTTCTCTCTCTCTCTCCCTCTCTCCTTCCTCTCTGTCTCTCTCCTCTCTCTCTTCTTCCTCTCTCTCTCCTTCCTCTCTGTCTCTCCTTCCTCTGTCTCTCCTTCCTCTGTCTCTCCTTCCTCTCTGTCTCTCTCCTCTCTCTCTTCTTCCTCTCTCTCTCCTTCCTCTCTCTCTCTCTCTTTCTCTATCTCTCTTTCCTCTCTCTCTCCTTCCTCTCTCTTTCCTCTCTCTCCTTCCTCTCTCCTTCCTCTCTCTCTTTCCTCTCTCTCTCCTTCCTCTG